>JADDOH010006659.1:0-216447 GCA_016648135.1 Agrypnia vestita | reverse complement strand
TAGAAATCTACAAGCATTCGATAAACATTAATAGAGATGATGGTCTCAAATTAAAAACATCTTGGTATCCGGCGCTTCAAAGTCATTCTCGTCGCAGACTCCGCAGAGATAGTGATCAGACAACAGATGAATCATATATACAACACAATACAAACACATCATGACTTCGGCACGGTATTGCAAGCCGATACTTAACCACAACACCAACATTCAAGACAACACATCAGCCCTGATGATGGACCCTGCAATGGGATCCGAAACGTCGGCCCGAAAGGTCGTAACAACACGGCATAATACCCCAGTAAACACAAACTTGGAGAAAAAGTGTAGTAGTAAATTAAATATCATAAATTACCAAATAATTACCTTTAAATTTGTTTTCACATTTTCTAATTAGTTATTTGACTCCTGTATATTTTTTTTTTGTTTTTGTTAATGGCAATACTTCCAATTCTAATTTTCTGTGTACGTTGTATCCTGATGATGGGAACATTGGCCGCGAAGCGTGTTGATTATTCCACAAATGGTGGTTTTGTGCAAAGTGTTTTCTTTTTATTAATAATCTTAGTTTTCTTCTTCAAATGTAGCAAATTTATTTTGTATTTAATATGTATTATTAAAAAAATACATATTAAATAATAAAGATAAGGATAATTTTTTTAAAAAATCGGGTGTTTATAAATTAATTTGTAATGATTGTGATTATTTTTATATAGGAAAAACGTGTAGAAATTTTGAAATTAGAATTAAAGAACACTCAAGGTGTTTAAATAGTAATAATTATTCTGAATTTGCTAACCATCTTTTGGCTACGGGTCATTCTTTTGATATTAATAAGGGTTTACAAATTTTACATACAAATTATACAGAATCACAATTTGATAAATTAGAAATTTTGGAAATAAGAAAGAGTGTAAATAGTAAATTGAATATTATAAATAATCAGGTCCTTTTTGCAAATAGTTATCTTTTAAATTTATTTTCATATTAATTAGGTACTTTATATTATTATTTTCCATATATAACTTTTGATCTATACTTCGATTTTTAAATATTATTTTTGTTTTCCTGATGAAGAAGCCATTGGCTTTGAAACATGTTGATTTTTTTCAATAAATAAGTGGTTTAAACAAAGTTAATTTATATTAATTTTAATCTTAGTTTTAGTTGTTTCATTTTATCGAGATTCTGATATTGTCAATTCTCTCGCGAATGCCCTTTTTTCCTGTTTTCTACATTATCCTCATATATGTCTGTTTATCATCCTCTACGCGCTCATACGTTCTGTTGTTGACTTGCGGCATTCTTAATTTTTAATGAACATAATTTATACTTTCTTTATAATAAAAACTTTATTGTGTAATCATGTTATGTTATCTTCGAAATATTTATACTTTGCACTCTAATGTCACTCTAGGACCATATTTTTATATGCGTGTTTTCAGAACATACCTGCATATAAAAATATTGTAAAAAATATATACTGGCCTATAAAAGGAGTCTAAAAAATTGAAAATAATAATTTTCTTTAGTTATTTAGAAAACATTAAACGCAGGACTCTATTCCTGCCTTGATTACGAGTCGAAAATGTTCAAGGATCATGACCTAATTAGCTTGTTTATCTGACTTATTTTTTTTTTAAACGTTGGATTATCGTTACAGTAACTTATATCGAATATGAAAAATTCATTCCCTTTATTACAACTCAAATAAAATAATCGGATTCTAATTGGAATTTCTGCAGGGTTTTTATCATTTTATTTAACTTCTATTTAAACGAATGAATTTTCCGCAAGTTACTGTAATGATAATTCAACGTTTTGCAAAAACTAAGTCAGAAATATTGAGAGAAAAAAATTGCAAATTTTGATATTGCATTATCAAGGTAGCAATATAGTCCCGCGAGATTATTATTTTTTCCAAATAATCCTGTATATTTAATAATTCAGAAGAATATCGTATATAAACTTGAAAAATATATTGTTTAATATTCCACTTAAAATATATAGAGGTATAATTACCAGCTGCGAAATCTTTGTATATTATGTCATGGGAATGATCTTCGAATATATGTAAGAAACCGATTTAGGACATGTGTACAATTTTCAAAAAATTGATAATGTGTAGATGTTCTTATGATGGAATTGGTGAACGTTGCACTGTATAAAGTGATCACTAATATCAGCTCACACAGGTCACGAGCCAGGGGGTACCCTGTAAAGATCTTCGTTAACGTTTCCCGTATAAACAACTTCGTCTCTCCGAGACTTCTACAATTTATCTTAATTAGTGCATTAATCGATTTCGAGGCAATCGGATCCTTTTATTTCGAACCCTACGACAACACAATTTGGTAGCAGCGACCGCCGGTGTGGTGCCCGATGGGTTACACCGGAAGTTAATTTCACCGGAAGCACGTAAAGTCATCTGAATGCAGCCGGAAACGGTTCGACCTTATTCGCGAATCGGCGGAGAGAAACTCTTCCGAAATCGGGACGGTCCATTCTCGGGGCTCGGCTCATTGTTTTTCTAGAGCAGCGTTTTTCAATCTTTTCGAATAAGCAACCCTTTTACAAATAAAAAAATTCTGGCTACCCGTTAAAAAATAAGTTACTTTCCAAAAGTGGATTCTGAAGCTGCCAATAGGTAAAGACGGGTAAAAACATCCCCTTTTGGATGTGTAAACTGGACGATTTGTCATCCATGAAGATGAAATAAAATTTTATGGATTGCTGCTACCGGCGGCACGCTTAAAATGGACTTCAATCTGCAAACGGTTGACATTTTCTGGATGAAGAGATGCGAAGAGAAGAATGTCCAGAGCTGGCAAGAGAAGATTAAAAATTGTTAGTGCCATTCACCACTTCCTACCTTGTGAACTAACGTCTTCTCTAATCGTAAAAATAAAAAATAAGAAGACAAATAGGCTTCAATTAGAAAATGATTTGTTTGTTAACGTCTCAAAAATACAACCATGGGTTGAAAATTTATTAAAAAACTCACCCTTAAAAACCAAGTTTTTACTACACTCCCTTTCTTATTTGTATTGTTTACAATTTGATATTCTATCAACATATTCCTCTTGCTTCGAGTTCATGTAGAAAATCTATTCCATGTATATAATTATCCTTAAAACTTACAGAATATTGAAAACGTAATAATTGGTATAGGGGGGCACGGCGTCGGCGAAACCGTCTGATCGGACCCATGGTTCGAGTCAGACTAGTTGAAACAGTTTTCGCGGCTTCTCCACGCGTCGGGCTCAATTCTCACTCTCGTACGGTTTCGAATTTGAAAAAAAACGTTAAAATTTCGAAAAATCCAAAATTATACTATAATTAAATTTTTTTAAACGAAAATTTGTTAGATCATTTTTATCGTCGCCACGAGTCTGCCTGCAAAGTTTCAGCTCGATTGGATCACGGGAAAAGGGTTCAAAATCGATCCAAAGTTTTTTCGGCAGACAAACAGACGCTACGAGTTAAAAGAAAGGGAGTAAAAATAAACACGCACAGCCTTCTCACTAAAAATGTTGTATCTTTATTGCAGTATATGACTAGGGTTGCCACCCGTACTGTATTATAAAGTATTGTACGTTATTTCGGGTAATTATACTCTGTACTTTAGGAGAACAATGAAGTAAGCGAAAATATTTTATTTCGCATGATTTGATTTCTCTGGGATTCATTTTACTTATTACATACAAAAAAAAGTTGGTCGTAGAAATTTTTGCGTAAAACGGAACGAGAGAGTTACCGGGGTCGATGACGTTATCGATTGTCGCCGAATAGGTTCGATAATTGACGATATACCCTGGCGGTCACCAAATAAACGCTCGTTTTTTAATGTAACCTAACCTCAAATAGCAACACAGTCAATGTCATTGTGAAAAATTCTCGTTTGTTTTGTGTAAGGCGGATAAAGTTCAGTTAAAATACAATTAATTGGTTTATAGAGTTTTTTCTGTAATGAATAGCAAATGGCGAGACGAAAGAAACAAAGCGTCTCTGAATCTGATAAAAATGAATGACTTATTTACTTTAATTCAATAATATAGACTGCAAACATGCTGTGCAGTTGTTTATTAGTGATAATTATTTATTAAAAATTGCTAAAGTAATGAAAAATATGTTTTTATGCAAAATTAAAAAGTAAAATATATATATATTTTTTTCTTTTTATTAATTTTTTTTTTTTTTTTTACATCTCAGACCCACAAAACATCACATTGATATTTGTCTGTAGGTGCATCAATACATATATATAAATAAATTGTATATACCAGAAATACATTCATATTAATTAATTACAATAGATCTTATAAACTCAAATACAAATCTACAATACTATACAAAAATACAAGAAAAATACAAATATTACCAAAATCAAAATAAGTCTCTTTTATTTAATAACATATTCATTAATTGTGTATTTTGCCCTTTTTTATTAATATCCATTTTGACACGACATGGGATTTTATTAAATATTTTTGGTATGACATATTTTAATGTTCTTTGTCCATATTTATTTATGACCTTCGGTATTCGTAGTCCTTCTCTAACCGTAAATCTGGTACTATGTTTATGAATCAATCTATGCTTATATGTCCCATCTTCATGATATCGTACTTTATTTTGACACGATGTACTTTTTTTCCTACCCTTAATAACCGATGTTCTTTATTTTATTTTAAAAAAAGGTGGCAACCCTATGTACGACCCACAACGCTTGCTTTTTACTTCCACCTGGCATGCTACCGCGACCCCCTGAGTAACACCCTCCCGAGGGTGGCCACCCACAGGTTGAAAAGCACTGTTGTAGAGCAATTCAGGTTGAATGTAAACCGTGATGGTGACCGTCTGCATGTAACAAACATGACAAATTCGGAACATAATTGTGCGACTTCTTTCCAGAATAGGTCGTAGACTTGGTATCCACTTTTTTTCCACTTCATTCAGCGAAACCCACCACGACAGATACAACAGCAAAGAATATGTTGTTCGCTATATTTTTTAAACATACAATCCCCTCCCTATTTTAAGAGTAACAACGTAGTTAATATCATATGACAAAATTCGCGAAGTATCAATGTTGTATAAAAGCTGTCAAGACATGATTATTAATCCAAACCGATGAGAATCGACCCGAAGTTAACAGAGAGTTAGTTAACTTAGTATAAACCATTACCAGATTTTGGGTCTACCGGTTTCGAGACGTACCCGTCTCTTCGTCAGGGCCAACACTACACTACTATGTTCACAACACTATACACCACAACCATAGTATTGTTAACCTATCACCAATATTTATCGCATGCGTGTTAATCTTGTCGAAGACAAGCATGCACTAACATGCCTACAGGACGATCAGGAATCTACGAGGGAGTGAGAGTGTGAGACCCTAACTTGTTTATTCAGTGGGACTGGAGTACCAGTCCAAATATGTTAATAAAACTGCGATAAAAAAATATTGTATTGGAAAACATTATTTTATAGTCTTTTTTCTTTAATTTATTTGTTTGGAAATGTTTACAGATATATGTATATTGCAGGATTATTTGGAAAACATTAATAACCTCGCAGGATTATATTCTTGCCTTGATTATGAATCGAAAATATTCAAGCAGCCATGACCTAACGTCAATAGTTATGGAGTTATGCAATGTCAAAGTTGCCTTTTTTTGTTGAACTTTCATCACAGTAACTTATATCGATTATGAAAAATTCATTCGCTTTAATAAAAGTTGAATAAAATGATAAGAATCTTGCCATAATTGAAAATGGATTTTTTTCACAAGATTTTTTGAGTTGTATTGTCGCGAGTGAATTTTTCATAATCTTACGTTGCTGTCATGATAGTTCAACTTTTTGCAAAAAATAATTGATAAACATTGTAAAAAAATGCAAACCATTGACATTGCATAACTCCATAAAACATTGAACCACTATAATGATAAAAATAAGTTAAATAAAATGATAAAAACCCCGCAGAAATTCCAATTGGAAAATATTCCAATTTGAAGTGGGAGGTTTTTATTATTTTACTAGCTGTACATATTGGTTCGCGTCTTTGCTAAGCCTTAGTATATATTTATATCTTTTTGGCGGTCTACGGAGAGGCGGCAGTAGCCACATGCGTTAATCGGCCGGTTCGGGTTTGGTGTATATTTCTTACCCTTTTCGAATACCCTAGTACGAAGCATCATCAGGAGTGATGTCGCGGATTGTGAGTGTTGACGTCGAGTTAAATATTGAACTGCGATCAAAAACAGGGAATGTCCCTTATGGAGAGACCGAATTATTAAAATAAAATAAATTGCTAATCACCGTTCGTCAGAAATATCAATCGAAGATGCCAAAAAGGTCTGATAGCTATTTTAAATGCCGACAAACTTTTTTCTATGGAAGAGAAGCCTGGGATTGGCAAATAGAGTAAACTGAGTGTGGTGGGAATGCGGTCGTCAAGACGCATGCGTCGAAAATCTTTATTCGATAGAGTGAGATGTGAGCAAATCAGAAGTAAATGTAATACTGGATGTAGTGCAGTAGTTAGACTAAAGAAAGGATCGCTGAGATGGTTTGGCCATGTGGAACGTACGGCGAGGAAGGACAGTAAAGACAATATACGAGGCGACTGTTGAAGGCATCAGGAACGATCACATAAACAAAAATATTGGAAGACGGCCCTGTTAAATGTTTCGACAGCCGAAGTGTGATTTTCTGTGCAGTGCTGCGTTCTATCTCCTCTGGCTGCGTGGAAATGGTGTGATGCTTAGTTAGTTAAAATGAGGAACTCATCAAAAGCGAGAATTGCATTTTGAACTGTCTTTTCATCAGTCATTGAATGACCACAGAAACAGAAAAATGGAATTAGTTGCTTGATCATCTCAGAAAAAAAAATTGTATGTGCGTTTCCTTCTGTTTTAGTGGTTCAAAACTTTTTTTAAATTATTGTATTCGGTTCGAAAATGGCGACCAATTTTGTTTTACTCCGCACGCTGTTTTTCGCATTTTCAGGCATCAACGCTTTTCTAAATTACTCAGCACTGGGTTTTCCCAGACTTTTCAAATAGATTACATGGTGTTCAGTACATTCTGCTAAGCCCTACTAACTACCTAGTTGTTTTTGGTCATGTAATCTTTACAGCCAAAGCTACAAAGCATCGTAGCAAGTCATACTTTTCATTAACAAATTATTTTCGAATTTTTAAATGGTGGAGATGTCTGCTTAATGCAAAGGTCAGTGGTGTAATGTATATTATGTAGCGCACGAAAAGAAAGTTTGCTTTTTGTGGAAATGAGGGCAGTTCTAAAATAATAATAAGTTAATTCATAATGAACAATTTGCTCGTTATAAAAAATTATATGCTACGTCGTAGATAATGTTATCAGTAAGCTGTGAGCAAAATTTGATTAAAATCGGCCTAATAGTTTTAAGATATTTTCTCTACCACTCTGAAAAGGGCAGTTTCAGAAAAATGTCACAGAATAATAAAGTTCGTTTAAAAATTCGCCTATCATGCTATATTAAAATTTCCATCCCCTTGAGATGACATTCCATAATTAACAGCTCCGACCCCCCCCCCCCTCCCCTCACAATCCTCTTCACCACAACACACTTGCATAGTTTATCTTTTTCAATTTCAGTTCACAAACAATCCTGAAGATGAGAAAATTATTCTCGAAACATGTAGATTGTATATCTAATAAAGTGGTGAAAACAAAGTAATTTGTGATATATTTTAATAATGTCACCACAAAGTTTAAGCCTTCATTCAGAAGAAAAAATATTCTTCGAACAATTAAAAATATTAGGTCCTTACATATGAAATTGGCGTTTAGTATGGGAGGAACATAAAGCCGATTTTTTTTATTATAATATATTTATTTAATCAAAGTATGTACCATTTGCTATCTATGCACTTTTTCCATCTCATAGGTAGTTCATCGATCCCTTTACTTAAAAAACCATTCGGACGGGAATCAATAAAATCTTTGAAGGCGGTTTGGACTGCCCCATCGGAGTTGAATTTTTTCCTTTGCAAGAAGTTATCCAAATTTCGAAAAAATGGTAATCTGTTGGGGCAAGGTCCGGAGAGTACGGTGGATGTCTTAGACATTCCAATTGACGCTCCTCTAATTTGGTAGCCGTCTGTTGTGCAGTGTGTGGTCTAGCGTTATCATGAAGCAGCAGTGGCCTAGAGCGATTAACCAGCCTCGGTTGTTTAGCAGCTAGCTTTTCCATCATGGTTTGCAGTTGCTGACAATAGACATCTGCCGTAATCGTCTGACCAGATTTAAGAAAGCTGTAGTGAACGACACCAGCACTAGTCCACCAAACGCTCACAAGTAACTTTTTTGGAGTCAATTTTCGCTTGGGGCATGGTTTGGCTGGTTCGGCAGGGTTCAGCCATTGCGATGAGCGCTTCCGATTATCGTACAGGATCCACTTTTCATCACAGGTAATGATTCGATTTAAAATCCCTTCATTATTGTGCCGGTTGAGTAATGCAACGCAGCAGTCAACGCGCGTTTGTTGATTTGCTTCACTCAATTCGTGAGGTACCCACCTTTCAAGCTTTTTCACCTTACCAATTTGCTTCAAGTGGATTAAAACAGTTTTATCACTAACATCGCAGCCTGCAGCTAACTCGGATGTGGTTTGCGATGGATCCGCTTCCACAATAGCCTTCAATTCTTCATTATCAACTTTGGTCTCCGGCCGTCCACGGGGCTTGTTCTGCAGGTCGAAATTTCCAGAACGAAAACGTTGGAACCAAAAACGCACTGTGTTTTCTTTTGCGGCACCGTCGCCATACACATCATTAATCCTTCGAGCCGTTTCTGCAGCACTGGTGCCACGGTGGAACTCGTACTCGTAAATAACGCGATATTTCAAGTTTTTCATTTTGTCATTCATTTTCATCATAAACTGAGTGACGCAAAGAAAAAAACAATTGAGGAAAAAACAAATGAATTATAATTTTCAAAATACAAATACATGAGTAAATAGCTGTATAAATTTGGATTTGGAATTCCTAACCAAAGAGAAGATATTTGAGATCAAATTTGCCAGTACGGCAAAACGCCAATTTCATATGTAAGGACCTAATATTACGCTGTATTATATGTATAAAATTATCTATGAAAAGCTCTGTTTCTGAAGATACACATTCAATAATACAATTTTTTGTACTTTTGAACTCTGGGACGGAAAATTTCGACATCAAAGGAAATCGCGCTGTTAATTTGATTGAACCTTTTTTTATTAATTTTGAATATGTTGTGATAACGTGTATCTGATAGACTTAATGGTAATCGAATCGAAATGCTCCGCGCAGCGTTACGGAAGGTCGTAATTAGGTAATGGAATTAATTAACTAATCAGCTAGAAAATAGTAATCTTCCCTATGAAAATAGATTCATAGGGAAGATTACTATTTCCTGACAGTAACCGAAGGAAGCTTGGAGTGGATATAAAAACCTCCGCGAAGGACATTTTATAAATTAAGATAAATAATAGTAGTCTCACAGATACGAAACTGTGAATATGAAAAACGTGTGTAAAAGTCTTTTTATACTGTGGCCCAGGGCTAAAAACCCATATGAGTTGGCTTAAGTGATCACTTTATACAATGCAACGTTCCCCAGTTCAAATTAAAAATTACATTGTTTTTAAATCAATATTATAGAAAAACAGCGCAACAGATACAATACGCTTTCAGAAAACAATTGAACTCCTTTTTTTTCTTTCACAGATCTCAACACAAGCTTTTCCTGGTTTTAAAATATACCGTTTTTCAAACTTCTAACAATACAAAAATAATAAAGTAGGTACCTACCTATATTCTATCACTTCCAAACTATACGAAGATTAAAAAATTTAACATTTAAAATGTGCTGATTTTCCTCATATTTATAGATAGATGGGTACTGTTTACGTCCGTGACTCCCAGGCTACCACGAATGCGTGAATTTTAATCTTATCTTTTAATTCGATAATTATTTTCCATTGTTTCATCTGCCTCCCAAAGCCACTATTCTGTGACAATATATTACGGTTCTGTAAATAAGACTCTACTCAAACGATACGAAAATGTAAAATCTGGATATATTACATATAAAAAAAATTCTTTGACATGCAGAAATTCACTACATTTTTTAATGTAAACATTTCGGTTGGGTTCACAGTCGACTTTTAATGCCCCAGGGCCGCAGGTAAAAGTTTCACAGTACGCGAATCTGTGTTGGGTTATTCTTTTAACACTGTGTGTTATGGAAATGTGAATTTAAAGTACTTTGTACAGATTTTTATTCCACAAAGTCCATTTTGTTGCTGTGTTCCAGAATCAAACAATAGCCCTCCATTGGTTATTCAATGTATCATGAACAACTGTATTGTGGCTGATTTTGGTAGCATTGGCGTTGATGCCGATGGTCACCAAAAAGGCATTTACAAAAACTGACTTTTGAAAAAACTGTTTCTCGAATTTCATAGAAACCTTTTTTTTTATTTAGATATTATTTTTTAACGCTACAACAGGCCATGAAGTCCAATTAATATAGCAAAACATTTCATAGAAACACCCAGGCTTGAGAAAATCATATAGATGTAGATGTGACCTCACCAGGAATCGAACTCGGAACCTCCACAAATAAATAACATTATAAAACAATACTTAATTGATAATTTAATTTGGTGTTATGCAAATAAGATAATGTCTCGAAGTAGAACTTATTGACGTTTATCCAGGAATTACTTTTAATTATCGATTTAAAAGATACGGGACATATCTTGGGGATGCCGGCAGAGAGACTGTCAAAGCGGATATTCCAGTCGAGAACAGAAGGTACAAGACCAAGGGGCCGTCCTAGGAGGACTGCTGCGAAGCGAGGTTGCAACAGAATTGGGCTGACCTGGAGAGCGAAGCCCAAGTAGGAAAAGTTGGAATCTTCTATAAAGGGTAGAAGATGAAGAATAAGTTATTTTTATTTATTTATTTAATGATCATGTAA
The DNA here is from genome assembly GCA_016648135.1 of Agrypnia vestita. Lineage (NCBI taxonomy): Eukaryota > Metazoa > Arthropoda > Insecta > Trichoptera > Phryganeidae > Agrypnia > Agrypnia vestita. The sequence goes on along the minus strand of JADDOH010006659.1, from coordinate 205,431 downwards.
GACCAACAGCACAACAAAGAAGCATAGAAAACATTGATATAATGTAGATGGCTAATTACAGGTCTCCACATTTAGATGTATACTGTATTTACATCAAGTGTCATGTGTGTCTCGAGAATCAAAAATAATGGTAGCTGCGCATTATCAAAGTCTCTTAAATGGTCCACATAAATATAGAATCAACTGGACAATTCTCGAAGAACCTATAATCACAAGAAATATAGAGAATTTGATCGAACATTCTCGTTGTATCGCGAACTAAAATTTATGTATAAAAGCAACCACAAACACTCGCAAGTTGATAGTTATCGTGATATTTCTGCGATTGCACAGATAAAGTGAACCCAATGTTGAGAATACTCTAGACAACTCAAACCAAAAGATAAAGAACAGCAGTGAAAACCTGAAAACATTTTTAATATTTCAATCCTTAACATTTAACACTTCAGTATTACTGGCAATGTTTCCGTTAATTAACGACTGAGAAATATTTCCCATCCGTGCTCCATTCCTCTACTTAAATAAGACAACGCGAGTACATATTTAGGTTAGTTAAGAGAAAACAACTTAACGTGTTGCATAAGTTCAGTTTAGTGTCATTTTGTACCACAAAATTACTAGCACCCTCATGAAGGAAATTGTATTTTCAGAAACTGAAATATTTCGGATAGCGGCTAACATTTTGAAATTTAACCAAAGATCCTAGAAAATCCATCATTCACGTCTTGTTAAGGAGATACTAGAGATCTATAAGCACCTGGTGAACGGAGCATCAACAGAGATGATGTTCTCAAATTAAAAACCTTCAATATCCGGCGTTTCAAAACCAGTCTTGTCCAAAATTCTTCCATGGTAGTAATCCACTAATAGATGAAACAGAGCTAAACAAAGCTTAGCTTAAGTATGTAGGCAATCTTATAATACATCCTGCTCACGAAATGCTACTTCAAGCCAATGATTAACCACGAAATCGATATATCAGCCCTAATGATGAAACCCGCAATGGTACCCGATTCTATGGCCAGAAAGTTCACAGTAATCCAGGTATAGATGGACCATACACTTAACGCAAAACAGCTCGCGACAATTTATGTCTCCGGCACGAAATGTATTCTAATAACACACCCTGTTCTCGAAATGGTATTTGAAGCTAATAATTTACCACAAAATCGATGTATGATGGAGCCTGCAATGTGATCCAATGCGTTAGTCAGTAATGACGTGTAAACATGGAAGAAGATCCCAGAAAGCTCTCACCAGATATTTGATAAACTGGATGATTTGAGTACATTAACTCGAGGGGCTAAAACCGATTTAATTCAAATTTTCATTAAAATAAGTATACGTATGACATAATATATTGTGAAATGCAAGTTTATTAAAAACTTTTGGTAGTTCAGTATGTCGTTTCTGTGAAAGAGTAATAAAATACCAATTTAAAAACTTCCATAGAAGGTATCCTATGCCCTAAGGGGTGGATAATGAAAACAATCTCGCTAAAAGATGAAATGATTTAGCCCCCTGGCTGTGGTGGCAATATTATATCTCCCGGATGTCCTTTGACAGGGTAGACTATATTTATTTTTGTCTGAAAGATTAAAAAGGATATAATATTACAAATATTCCTTTGTATAAGGGTAGTTAAACTAACTATGAATAATATTAAAGTACGTGTAAATTGTGAAGTAAATTTTCTGATTTAGTGAAAGTAGAAATGTCTCGTGGGCGAAGGGTAGAAAGAGGGTGGTATATATGAATTAGATTTAAAGCAAATATTAGAATTACCATGTCTTGTAAACAGCGGAAAATATTTAGATGACCAAATTTTGGAGGACGTTCTTGTTAAAGGCTTGAACAACAGAAATAGGTGTGCCAGTCTTGGCATACCTGGAAGAAAAATATTGTGGCTCCTATCCTTCCTGCTAACACTTCCAGGGAAAACACGTGATTTTTAGTTAGTTGATGATAAAATTTGATGAGAAGAAGGTGATTTTGTCACTACTGTAGTTTCGAGTGAAACTACAGTAGTGAAAGAATTACTCAATGTATGTGTCACAATGTTTCATTTATTGTAAATCAAAATATATTATTAATATTTAAAGCATTAACTTTGTGGTTAAACATTATAATAGAATGTTAGTTAACTTAGTAAAAACCACTATCAGATTTAAGGTCTACCGGTTTCCCCAACCCCGCCCCCTCTCACTCTCTCCAGGTAGATTCCTGAATGTTCAGTAAGCTAATCAGTGCATGTTTGTCTCTGACAAGATTAACACGCATGTGATCAATATTGGTGAAAGTTTAACAATACTATGGTTAGGGTGTTGTGAATATAGTAGTGTAGTGTTGGTCCTGACGAAGAGACGGGTACGTCTCGAAATCGGTAGAATTTAAATCTGGTAGTGGTTTACTTAGTTAACTAACATTCTGTTAAATCAAAATAAAATAATTAATATTCTCAATAAATTAGATTTAATATAAATGTCAGATGAAACTTCACGAAAATAAAAAAAAAATTAAACGTAATAATTTTATTATTTCGATTAACTTTTACAAGTCGCTGTAATAAAAAAGTACCTATAATAAAATTTTGTGATATTAAAAACATTACGGCGAAATATTTATTGCGACTATTGGCCGCGTTATCACCTCCGACAAAGGTGTGTTGGCCGGTCCAGGTACTGTCCTCTCCCACCTGTTCCCGAATTTGTACCAGGACTCGCTGTTATTGCCGGAATATGCAATTCTTCCCATCTGTCGGGCGGAAATGGCCCCATTAAACCCTTATATCCGCTATAAAAGTTGCGAACAATTGCAGGATGGCGATCGCGTTGCTATCTATTTCAAATATTATGGTGCCCCATGGGTGGCTGCTAATAACATGCGATGTGCAGGTAACGGAGCTGGTCCGCAAGTAGATTTCCACCTAAATTATGAGCCAAAAAGCTTTCATGCAAAATCGGAGATCACAGCGTCATGCACGATATTACTAATTTCAGGGTTGTTCGCGCTCATCTTACAAAAGCCATTATTAATTGGGCCTAAAATGCTTCCCCGTGCAATACCGTATGTCAACGTTGGAAGGTTGCTGTGTTTTCATAATGTCAATTATAGCCAATAAGAATCTGTCAAAGGAAGCAAGACTAGAGGTACATAATGTCGTTCTAGTGCCAACCCTGACGTATGGAAGTGAGGCCTGGAATTGGAAAAAGAGGAATGGAAGTAGACTGAATGCGGTGGAAATGCAGTCACTAAGACGCTTGTGTGGAAAATCGATAGAGTGAGGAATGAACAAATTAGAAATGAATGTAATGCTGGCTACAGTGTGGTAGATAGAATAAAGGAAGGAGTACTGAGATGGTTTGGTATGAACGAGGAAAGAATGGTTAAGAAAATATACGAGGAGAGTGTAAAAGGCAACAGAAATAGAGGGCGTCTGCAAAAGACCTGGCACGATCAGATACTACAAGTATTTAAGGATGGCTCTGTTAAAAGCCGCAACAACCGTAGGACTTGTATAAGAAGATGTATGAATGTGGCCGAAGCAAAAGTGGTGTGCCAGGATAGAAGAGTGTGGCGTTCAATCCTCTCTGCCTACCCCTGCGGGAAACGGCGTGATTGTTAGTTAGTTAGTTCAATTTAAGGTCGTTTTATGAGGAAATACTCGAACCACTTTAAACGGCGTGGGTTATTTTAAGGTACATACCTTTGTCACTTGCACATGCAAGTGATAAAGGGGCGTGGAAATAACGTAGAAAGTTATTTTCCCTAAATTTATTTAAAGTCAACAAAAGACAAGGTTACACAGCAGTAGAAATGTAAAAGAACACACTGTAATATAAAAGAAAATTGGTAAAAGCACTCAGGTCTCTAGCACAGTCACTATATTTATTTATTTATTTGTTTACGCCCATTAGGCTTTTACATAAAGAGTATAAAATAAATTTCAAAAAGCACATACATTAAAAGTTTCAGGAATAGCACCAAATCATGAGTATAAAAATTAAAAATGTAGAGTAGGTAACGAGCAGCAATGCGTATAGGCTTTTACATAAAAAAATATATCATAAAATTAAAAAGAACATACATTAAACAATATAAATTACAAGTAGCAAATTATTAAAAGTACCAGGAATAGCACCAAAACATGTGTACAGAAATTATAAATATAAAGTACAAAGCGGCAATGTGTACGAAAAATATATATTACCCACCATTACATATTAACAGCTGAAGTCAGTAACGAAGCAGTATTGCCTCTTTAAGTGTGAACTTTACTTTCTCCAGACTGTCGACGAAAATGTCAATCATGCAACCATATTCATTACAAGTTCCCAATATTCTGTGTATCACAGAATTTGAATGATAGTTAGTATTGCAATTGTTGCGATGGAATGTGACAATTTGTCGCATATACAATGTAATAGTGGGATTTTCGGTGATCCCAGTCCATGGATCCGACGAAGGCCCTTGCCGGAAAAAGCTCGATGGCAAGAGCGCTGGCGGAGAGTCTCGGAGATGAGAACTCGAACTCGAGCTCAAGCGAGTCGAGCTTCACGCAAGCTCGGCTTGGTACTGACTAGGGATGGGTCGTCCACGTCCGTCCATCGACGAGACAATCAACTAGTTGAATTCGTCAACTGGTTGATCTATTTTCATCTTTATAGATAAAAAAATAAATCTATTATAATTTTGTTTACACCACATTTTATTGATTTTTTACATGTTTCGGGAACAATGTTCCTTTTCTCAGATTGAGCCTTAAACTAAAGTTGACAAATAATACAGATATATTTACTTATTAATAATGTCACCACAAAGTGAAAGCCTGACTATGAAAGATTTATTCTTCTATACATTTCTAGATAACATCTCAAACGTAAAGTATTTTTAAATTATGTATTTATTTATAAATTTATAGATAATAAATAAATGTAAAGGTTTTTATCATTTTATTTAACTTGTATCAAACCAAATCGATTACGAATGAATTTTTCGTAATCGATTTGAGTTAGTGTAGTGATAGTCCAACGTTTTCCAAAATATAAGTCAGATATATTGAAAAATTCGAACTTTGATGTCGCATATCTCCATAACTATTGATATTAGGTCATGATAGCTTTCGACTCATAATCAAGGCAGGAATATAGTCCTGCGAGGTTATTAATGTTTTCCATATAACCCTGTACACATGTAATGATATGTACCTAATATATTTTTTATACACACATTACTGCTTTGTACTTATTTATATTTTTAATTTTTATACTCATATTTTAATGCTTATAACCAATACTTTCACTGCTTATATATGTAGTTTATATTTATATTTTACTGCTTACACCTGATATTGTTGTGTATACCTACTTCTTTCTTTATTATATATAGACCGCGTAACGAAGTTGATGCGTCAACTAGTTGACGAATTCAACTAGTTGATCGTCTCGTCGATGGACGGACGTGGACGACCCATCCCTAGTACTGACTCGGTCGAGCAGGAGAACACTCGACTGCCACGGTGATATCGTTTTCTAGGTTCGCCAGAAATCCCTCCCGGACACCTCCTAGGAAGGCGAAGACCGTAGGAGCCTGCCAAACAGTTTGACCTGCTGGATGGTAACAATGCACAGCTTTTATACCTTTTCGGCGACGGCAAGGACGACTCATTAGTGACATTTATTTACGGCCGGATAGTCCATAGTATACGAAATCGAATCACTTCTCGGTAAGGGTGCCATTTGAGAAACAACTGAAATTTGGGAGTGGTGCAGATGGCTCTAAACCTTTCCAGGTAATACAAATTAGTGCGGTATTTTTGTTCATACACAATCACACTTATATTCAGTAATTAATTTCTTTAATTTAACTTTCACAAAACATTTTGTAACACCCACTTTAGACCCGGCCCCCTCTCACTCACTCACCCTCGTAGATTCCTGATCAGTCTGTAGGCAAGTAAGTGCATGCTTGTCTTTGACAAGATTAACACGCATGTGATAAATATTGGTGAAAGGTTAACAATGCTATTGTGTGGTTGTAGTGTATAGTGTTGTGAACGTAGTAGTGTAGTGTTGGTCTTGACGAAGAGACGGGTACGTCTCGAAACCGCTAGACCTAAAATCTCGTAGTGGTTTATACTAATATAACTAATGCTCTGTTATAATGTCTAACCACAAAGATAATGCTTTAAATATTAATAAAATTTACCTTATCTACGATGAATTCCATGAGAGGCATATTATTCTGTACATAATTTAGTTAAAAATTAATTTCTTAGTCATTGTGAGTATTGTGGGTATGCTGAATAAATACATTTTGTTTCAAACACAGTGGAAAATTACTGTTAAGAATCATATTAAAACGTCTAATAAGTAAGTATTATTTTTTATTAATATTAAAAACAGCTGTGCCGTAGGCAAGAAATAAAAAAATGCATGTTCGGCGTACGTAGCCCCCACTGCTATATCCAGCGATGTAAAAGCCTATTAAAACATTCATAAAACCAGTTTTTTCGCCTGCAAGCATTTCCAAGGCGAGAAGGCGGGAAAGTTTCCACTAAAATTCTTATGTTCTTAATTTAAACCCGCGCGAAGTAACTTTAACTACTTTCTTGAAAACGGTTGCTTTTTTCTTCGCCAATAAAAATCCACCGCAGAGTTCATTAAGACCGAGTTAGACTTCTTGAGAAAACGTAAAGGCGCCCACGTACACGTGTACCGGGGTACCTGCACTGAATTAAGGACGCTGTACATGGTACATTAGCAGGGAGATTTATATTGCAGGGTGCTTGATACAATTTGCAACGAAGAAAAATAAATACAAACAGATGCAAGATTTAAGAGTGAAGTAATAATGTTATAATTTATACCTTTACATTTGATTCAGTAAAACAAGGTAACAAGGAATAATTAAATCTATCAAGAGGTAGACGTATAATGATGTAAGGGGTGCGATTGTGTACTTCCAAGTCTCGTAAAACTGCTTAAGAAGAAATTTTATTTTATGTTGTCCATACCTTGAAGGAACTTGTTGATAAATCCAACGGAAATTGATATCTTCAAGGTACGTACCACAGAATTTAAAAATTTAACTGATACAATCGACTGCTCAAAAAGTAGGTAAAGCTTGGTCTCATAAACGCTTCATAAATCGAGTGTTGTCAAAGACTTGAGGCCCAATATATATAAACCAACAGGTGAAACTATTTGTCCGTCTTAAGTGCCGCCGGCACATAAGGAGGTCGGTGTTGGAATAAATTAATTGAAATAAGACATTCCTACTTACAGTACATTTAATTGCAGAATATTTTCACACCTAGTGAATTTGCTAATATATTTTATACATTTCATGATAATCTAACAGTTAAGAATTGCCACAATTTAAAAGTTAAGTAACACAAAGAGAACGATTACGAAACGTGTGAATTAGTCGAGGCAAAGGAGCGGAATTGGGCTCGCTGCGCCACACCACTTCCATAGATATCGCCGTCGATGACCGTTTGGTATTTCCAGGGCAAAAATTTCCCCATGCTACATGAACTAAATATCAATGAGAGATTCTTGCCACTTGTTTGAAACTAATTCTCCAATCTTATGGACTTCTTTCTAGAAAAGCAAATGGCCTTAAATTGTATAAAACAAGTAGAAAAGGTTAACGGCATTTATCTAGTGACAGCTTTAAGATCTGCAAGATGTCGGGTAAAAATAGTCAGTAGAGTGGAAGGTCATGAAAATCATGATCCTCAGTCATGAGGGACCGACTTGGTTGATGACAACTGTCCCAAAGATACGCCTCAAAATGTTCCTTTTCAAAAACGTCCCCTGCTCGCTCGTTCCTTTTAGCTAGTATCCACGTCTCGGGTGTGTTATGTGAGCCCTGGTCTGATATGCATTTTGGAAACTTGTGTTTTAGAATTTCTCCAAATTATTTAAAGATTATTAAGTTATATAAAAACACGCAAAAAAGGTTTTTATGTTGTTGTTGCTCAATGTTGCTTGTGAAGCCAGTCCTTGATCCAAAGTTGAAGTATCTTCGTTACGTACACCGCAAATAGATGAAGTACAACTTTCTGGAAGTTTCCGTTCCAGAATTCTTGTTCTTGCTCGGAGCGACCAGTTACAGAGTGAGTTTTAGTGCTATTGTTGGCAAAGCTTCCAGTCTATTGTTGTCACTGTTCATTTTGCAGAATGCAGCTTAAAGGTGTTTCGGATTATTTGACGAATGAGCATTTAAACTATGTCATAAATCCTGTTTCAGTTAGAAGCTCACGTTTAGAGCCATTTTGTAAAAATATATAATTTTACTTACAAACTCAATTTCAGTTATGCAAATTAATATATTATAAATTTACAAAATTTTAAAAGTATTCACTTTCTAAATATACTAAATAAGGCATTTAAAAGCAAAATTAGCAATACACCACTGAGGTGTTTCCAAGATAAATACAAAAAAAGCTGTCACCACTCAAAGAAATTTCTTTCGCTTTTAAAAAACAATTGCCACCTCTGTTTTCTTTTTGCATACTAAATTTAAATATTGCGGTGTTTGCTACTAAATAGTAGACATTTCTACTTTTGCTATTAAAATTTTGGGTGATGGTTAGGAGCAATTGCTTTTTCGGGTCACCACCGTCATGCGACGGAAAAGCTCTAAAGGCGTAGAATATTTGATTATTTATTATCTCGATAAAACAAAATATATACGAGTATGATTAGAAAGACGATGATAGATACTCTAAGGACCGCGGCCGGAAGTAGGTGACAGACTGACAAGTCCGCCTAGGGCGTGTACCTCTTTTTATATAATTTATGAACAAAGGAGTCTTGGAGGGCGGCTGTGTGAGTATGAAGAAATCGTCCGAAATGCTGATGGTGCAATGAGCTGTCGGCCGCGCGTGTCTTGCTCATGTCCCGATTTGTTTATGTGGCATTCCTTGCTACTGTGTGTGTGTGTGGCCTATATTGGTGGTTTTCTGCACTTTGGTATGAATTCCACAACATAAATGGATGTTGCTGTTTTGCTACGATGTTTCAGTCTAAAATCAACTCTCACTTTAGTACGAAGCGGAAATTTTATTATGTGATACATCCTTGCGTTGATTTTTTGAAACGGATATTATTGCCGCTGCATTTTAGTGTTTTAGGAACATGATTTTGGAAGCAGTAGACTATATTTCCTATAAAATCTCAAATTCAGTTCATTCAGTGGAACAAAAACTAAGCACCTCTGTATATATTTTTAAAATAAAATATAAGTATATATTTTCAATAATCCTAAGAGCGGTTAAAACGGTCGACTTCAAAGCTATCGGAGAAGCATGTTACTTCGTGGCCGAATGAATCAGTTTTTCTTGAGATATGGGAGCAACCAGTATCTCTTTTTTTAGACTAAAAAGCTCGCTTATCGTGAAAATAATGCAATGACGATTACAATTCTAGTTCAATATTATACTTCACTTGATTTTACTTTAATAAAACTGTTCAGTATCATAAATAAATTCCTAAGGTACTACCTACACACACAATATTTGATATATTTTTCACTACTAGTTTCAAAAATAGCTTGTATCTTACAGATGTTAATTATAATTGAAAGAAAATTAGCTTTAAATAAATTATTATATAAAAGGAGCTGCTCTTTCCGAAACTGGTTCTGAAAAATAACCTATACATATATATTGTGAAGTACAGAGCTTAAATAAAAAATTATGTTTATAAAAATGAAAAATCTTACACCACAAAGCGTCTGCCAAATCATTAAATACCAAAATATTTCAATACACACACCTTATCTTATTACTAGAAGGTGACTTGATATCTCGAGCAACCTCTAAGAACTGGAAACCAAGAATGTACAAAGATAGAGCCACTTGTCATTAGATTTTCTTGCTGTCAAATAGCTTATTTCCTGTCCATACCTCGGGAATTTAAGACAAAGAATACTCATCATTTACATTTATATTCCATTAGAAGAATATTAACTCGTGCCATAAATAGTGAAAGTAATTAAGATTTGTTTAACGATAATATCGTACATTTAAACGCGGACGGAAAGTAAACACCAGCGACATCTCGGGGTCGGTTGTCCCACCGCGGCAAGTAGCGGCCTGACGGGAGCGACCGAACCTTCGAGAATGTTAAAGATTACCTACGAAGTGGAAGACCAGGCAGTTACTACAGGCTACGCTATTCGCTTCACCACCGTCAGCCAGCAAACAGCTCGATCCCGACTTCTCAATTAACTTACGGAAGTGCGCATTTTCATACAGAAATCCAACCGCGCGTGAAATAGATTAATTTAGCTCCGCGACTTTACTAATAATTTAACAAGTTTATTTCACACATTAATCTGAATAGATACTTTATTGTATGCATCTCTTTTATTTCCATAACTCTTAAAAGACTGTGTTAAAAAATACCTTCGGGAACGGTGAGCGTTTCGTGATTAAAAATCGGCATAGTTCTTGATATGTGATAAAATATACATATATACGATACAGATAAGACTTTTTACCTTTTATTAACCTTACATAATTATATTAAAGATCCCTTTATATAATTATGTAAGGTAAACATACATATTTGGATTATTTTAGTAAATTATCATAAAATCATGGCCTATCGAATTTGCGTGCGCTCCCGCTGACGTATCATTACCAACTGAATTCAACGACGCGGTCACCAGGTCGCCTGCACTTTGTCTTTGTCTAACACGTGTTACGCGACTCTACCGTACTCTTTCGATATTGTTTTTGCTTTCACCGAAGCCCAAGCAACCGCCATCTCTGTCCTACATGAAATGTGTGGTATTGTCGTGCTCTTTCTTGAATAAATATTTTTTTATTAAAAAATCCGTAAATTTGTAACAGTTTAATTTAGTCATTTTGGTGTGAAAATGTCTATTCGATGATTACAAAAAATGTGACGTTATTGTTTTCGTAAATACGCTAGATATTTCATATTTCTATGACATGTAGACCTACGTTACATCACCGATACACAGGAGATAAAAACGTAATAGCAGTGTCCTCAAGGCGATACATAATACACACCGGGAGCCTATACAAGGGTGAATACAAATGAGATACTACGAAGTTAAGGCATATGATCTGGCGTCAGTATTGCAATCGTTGCACTTGCAACTTATACCAATAGCACCGGTGAGAAATAGTTGGTGTGAAGACCACTCTACTATAGATCTATCCTCACCAAGTCCATCCCACACACCCTTAATAACTATATACACCGAAATTCATCATAACACATTCTCAAACTGACAAACACCATCCAAGCCGGCTACGAATAATGAAATATATTGTATTTTATAAGTTGCCTTGCTTGTACATTCTGTTTATACTACATAATTATCTTAAATTTGAAATACTTCTCTGACATCATGTAGTGCGTGTTGTTGGTACACGATTCTCTAACATATTCATTGTAATCTGAAAAGCCTCTACGCGTGTACAAACATAGCCTGAAGTCGAATCTGAGCAGATCCTGAAAACTGGGAAATCGCAACCCGTGAGAAGAAGAAAGAGGTAAAAAAAGGACAATGATCAATTTCTTAAGAAAACTTGTTCACCGGATGAACGTGCACAACTTGTGGAAGAGTGCGCGGTTCGAGAACAGGGCTCCTAGGAACTGGTAAAACTTGGCAGACGTTTTCCTTAACACGGGGACTGTTGAAGAAGATGACATTAATGGTGACATGATGACACTCGATGATGATCTACTATCTTCATTATAAAATAAAAATTATTGTCAAATATTGAAGGCAACCATGCCGTAAAACTGCTGCGCAGTTTGGCATATGTATAATGTAATAAATATCAAAAAAATTAATAAATATATATAAAAAAAAAACTTTCGGAGATTTTTTGTGATCTTCAAGTCCAAGCCTTTGAGTTGAGGTTATTATTACGGTCGTTAGACATAGGTAACTGTAAATGGTTACGGATATTTTATACGAATCGTATGTTTTTCCGTAAGATGTTTCTCGACGTTCCATTGAAATTGTATTCAACGTCATCAGGAGAAAGACTTGTACCCGTGGAGGTATAGGGCGGACTGATTAATTCTCCCGTGTCCGAGGGCGTAAATTATATGTACTTTGTTGTGGAGTGTTCACCTCTTCTACGATAGAAGTCGCCAGTGTGCAATACGTACTAATTACGTCGGCGGACCTTTTTGCGACGTCTTTCAAAGGTTGAATTAAGGTCGTGAGAACAGGGCGTCAAATACTTGATAGTTTGTAACAGTCACCTCTATAGAAATTGGGATGTTTGTATTAATTATTAATCAGTCCACCCTATACCTCCGCGGGTACAGGTCGTTCTCCTGATGACGTTGAATACGACTTCAACGAAACGTCGAGAATTGTCTCTCGGAAAAACGCACAGTCCGTAAAAAACTTTCTTAACCATTAACAGTTAAATATCCAAGTCTTTACATACTGATTATTAAGTATCACATTTCAAAAACTCATATATTCATTTTTAACCGAAGATTAAGCCTTGTCATATTTTCATATGATTCAGGTTTTTTGGCCAAACATAACATTTCCCTGGGTTTGTTCTCTCCAGACATGGCTTCGTATGATTTTTGACTATTCCCCAAATCAAAAATGCCGCTAAAAGGGACCCGTTTCGAATGACGAGTAGATATTATGAACACGTCGGCCTAGCTGAACACCATTCCAAAATATGCGTTTCAGAAGTGTTCCCAATATTGGATAAGTCCAAGGGAATATAAAAATAAATGTGGCACTGAAGAACCAATCATTTTTAAGAACCTTACAACTTCATATATAAAAATCCAGTATCTTGTAAAGATTCTATATGTAAACTGCCAAACGTTTCGGAGAAATGTCAATTCATTTACGCGTTAAACACTCCAGTAATTCCTATCCAGGAATGAAATCTTTGAGAGGTGATTCCTGAATTCCTGGAGTATCCACCTGGAAACCATGCCTTGTGCGACCGTGTGTTACAGTCACGCAAAGATGAGCGCCATGGGCTCCAGTAGTTACACGGTACCATGTGTTCGTCAAAAAGGGATATATTATTTGCGAATACGCAGATTAATAATCTTATCTTATTTGAGTCGCTCACTTTAATAGTGTGCTTTGGTAAAAATAAAATATATTCGTTTTAAATTTTCTTCAGAATTAAGGCCTTTAAATACTGCTCTAAAATTACGTTTAAAATAAAGTTTTTCATATCATGACTTTTGCGCAGTGAATATGATAGTCAGATAGCTTTTCGCGAATCAGACTCTGTACAATTTTATTAATAATAAAATAATTACGAAACGAACTCAGCAAATACGTAATACTAGTATGTGTGTTTTCCTAATGTACCACCCGATAAATGCCAAGTGAAGTTCCGTTGATCTTAAATGTTAAAAAATTATTAAGTTTATTATATGAATAAAAATAATAATGTGTGGAATTCATACCACAATGCAGAAAACCACCAATCTAGGCCACACACCCACAAGGAATGCCACATAAGCAAATACTGGCACGAGCAAGACCCACGCGACCGGCAGGTCATAACACCATCAGCATTTCGGATGATTTCTTCACACTCACACAGCCGCACTCCAAGACTCCTTTGTTCATAAATTATATAAAAGAGGCACACGCCCTAGGCAGGCATGTAAGTCCTTCGTAGACCTTTCGGCGGATGGCCGGAGGCTATGGTCCTTAGAGTACCTACCTTTCATTGTCTTTCTAATAATACTCATGTATATTTTGTACTTGTTTTATCGAGATAATAAATCATCAAATATTCTAGGCCTTTGGAGCTTTTCCGGTGGTGACCTGAAAAAGCAATTGCTCCTTACCATCTCTAAAATCCCCAAAAATATATTAACATTTATCGAGAAATCCAGTTAAGGTGGCTGGAATATATCTTGCGGATGCCAGCAGATAGACTATCAAAGCGGATATTCCAGGCAAGACCAGAAGGCAGAAGACTAAGATGCCGTCCTAGGAGGAGCTGGCGGAAACCGTTGGAGGACTGCTGCGAAGCGAGGTTGCAATTAAATCGGGCTGACGTGGAGAGCACAGGATAAGGGGTAGAAGAAGAAAAAGAAGAAGAAGACTCTATAAACGAAGAAATTTGTAGATGTGTGTGAAACAAACTGATTTATACAAAATCAAAATAAAAATTATTACTTATCAAATACACAATGCGTTACAATAAATAATGCAAAGAGATGGCGAAAATAATGATGAGGTTTATAAAATGAGGAGGCACAAAAATTAAAAAAACATAATTCTTTATATAAAAATATCTGATGGCGCAAATAATAATGAGGTATAACAGTAAAAAAATACATAATTCAGGGAATTTCGTTTATTTATGAAGTATCTCTTAAATTTTTTATTATTTTTATCAAATTTTGCACCAAAAGTTTTATTTTTTGCATAAAAACGTTGAATCAAGTTGACTAATATCGATGATTATTTTAAAATATTTCAAATAATTAGTCATGTCATTTGCCATTTTTCAAAATTTTTTAAAATAATCGTTTTAATAATTTCATAATTTTATTTTATGTATTTACTGACTAATCTAATTTTTCCTCACTAGATATGTATCTAAAATACAACTCTGCATTATTAACTCAAAACTACATTTTATTGTCTCATTCCGTTGTTCCTTTCGCCAATAGAATTATCTATGTAGACGCTAGAAGGAGCTGTTCTCACAACCTAATCGCGGTCGAAGTATATAATTTTTGACGAGTTTTGACTAGTTTTATATAATATTCATCGTATCAAAATCGACGAAGTGCAAAATGATTTAACACAAGTTTTATAATGATTCGTTTTCCGACAAGTCTAGACTTTTTAAAACTGGAAACCAGTCAAATGCGCGAGTACACGCGGGAAGATTTGAGAAGGAACGTTCTCTATAAAAGCACGGCGCAACGCGCGCAGGGTTTAGTCGAGTTTGACAGCTGCGAAAATCACATAAAGCGCACCATAATAACTGAGAAACGGAGCGAATAAAGTGTTCCACAGACGGGTGGAATAATCAAGTTTGCGGCTTGCTAAGATTTGTGTCTAGTAATTTAAGTCTTTTGTTTTAGTCTCCACCAAGGTAAACCCGTGACAATATACACCTATGTATTTAAAAAAAATAATACGTAAAAATAATGCCTCGAAACTTTTTCATCACTGGCGATACCGTATTTTTTGAAGGCTTGCTCGAAAAAGCCAAAAGCTACCTGTATTACTGGGGTAGATTTTTGTTATTATTTTTTATGGATCCAATCATCGTTTCTGGTCCCTGTAAAATGGAAGAGTTAGTGATCCGCTCGGAGCCCTTTCAAGGAGGGCACTTCCGCCCTCGCCCGGAGCCTGAAGGTTCCGCCCGATAGAGCCTACGAGTCAAGGGTTAATTAATCATGAAAATACCTTCCCTCTTTGATAGGGTCAAGTGCGATCAAGGGGTCGCGGGGTGAATCGCGGGCTTGGAAGCGTAAGGGATCAAGAAAATAGTTGGCTGACAATAATGTTTTTTTATGTGTTGCATCTTTATGGAACTAATTTCCTAAAAGCGACGATAGTAACGGGTAATATGAAATAGGAATGAAAAAATGTTCCGATTTCAAATTTATTAGTTACTATTGGACATTAGACGTCGGAAGAAAATGTGAACTTCTATTAATCACAATAAAATAACGAACAATACAATAACATAAATAATTTGCGGAATTGCTGCAGCGCTGAGGGTACCCGGAAGATCCACCAGATCGATCGAGATCTTGAGCCTGTAATACCAACTTCCGGCAAAACTTTTTTATATGTCGCTCATATAATTTGTTCAACACTTTGTTCAGCGACTCGGATTTCTTCAATTAATCAATCTATGTATTTAAATCTCTAGGATTTCACTTCAGTCATAAACATTTTTTTTCTCTTTTTAATCCATCTTCTTTCTTTATCCAGACTTCGTATATGTATTTTTATCTTGTATCTTTCTTTAATTCATCTTTTTTCTTTTGTCCAGATCTCGTATATGTATTGATCAGATATATTTATACAGATGTACTGATCAGATATATTTATGCTAGGTATATATATTTTGCACTTCTTTTTCTTTTTATCTGTTCCCCTTTTTACTAAGTCGATCTGTCCTTTCCTATCCATTCTTGATTCCTCTTTTACCTTTAATTCTTTGACTTTCATAGTTTGTTTTTAACTTAAACCTTTCACTTTTTTAATTTTTTTATAACTTATGTTATTATGTTAATTCTGTGGAATAATATTTTTCTTAAATGAAGCGATTTAATAATATATGCTAACTTTCTCTAAAATTAATATAACTCTTCCGTGTCTCCATGTAGTTCCTACTTGTCTCGTCATAATAGTGCTTTTTTTCACTATAACAATGTGGTATTTTAAAGCTACATTTTTCTTCTTCAGCCTCTCTATCTCCACTTCTGGATGTAGGCCTCTTTCATATCTTTGCATGTTTGTTATTTGCTAGTTGTAGTTATTTCTTCTCCCCCCCACCCTCTTAACCGCCATATCTGGCAAGTTTCCCCTATCCGCCACCTTGGAACGCATCTCCTAGCGGTTATAATAATGTAGACCGGAAATCAATTTCAATTATTCCACTAAATTATGTGTTTGGTTATAAAAAATTTCCAACTGGCAAATAGTCCGTCATTTTTAAATAATGTAGAGCTTAGATTTTACTATATATTTCACATTTTTACTTCCACTCCAAGGTATTTGAATTTTTTTATTTGCTTCAGCAACGTCCCCTGTATACTGATCGAGCACTGCTCTTGGTCTGCTCCTATGACCATTACCTCTGTAGTAATATGTGATATAAAATTATAATTAAATTCACGTAGAGGTTACAATGTTTATTATTATTTTTCGCTCAATTTAATGATCTATTTTCAGGACTTAAACCGCTTGTATTCTGAGCTACTAGTACGTTGAGCTTGAGTTGAAAAAGGCGCCCATCATTTTGAATGAAAATTTATTTTGTATTAATTATTATAAATCGCATTTTAAACAGAATAGGCCCATGTTACAATTCTTCAATATTTCTGCCTTATTAAAATGATTAATGGTGATTTAAATTTAATTAAGTAGCTCAATTAATATTCTACATAAGATTAAATCTCGACACTTGTCTGAAGTAGTATTAAAATAACGTGTACTGTATGTATATGAAAATGAAGAAGAGAAGAAGAAGAGAAGGCAGTTTTAAAATCATCAAGAATCTGGGACCGGGAAATAGATGACAATCATCAACCGAGGAACCTCTCATCATCACCAAGATAAAAATGTGGTGTATCACATTTTTATCTTGGTGATAAGTGATTTTCTAAATTAAGGGAAGAGTAGTGGGTTCGAAGAATAAAAGTGTTTGCTTAACAGAAAACTGAATTTTCAAAAGCACTCTCTCCAAGAGTTTTTTTTTTAAATTTCCAAACCCATTAGTCCTTGAATTTGCGTGGTTATTGAACGTCAGTGATCATACTGGTGATCATTTTTTGCTTGCAGTAGCTCAAAATATTTTAACTTTGAACACTGGATTACTTTCATCCTCAAGGGACTATTGTGCTCGCAATTTTATATTAAATGTAAAGTGCTGGATACGGTATTTAAATGGATTTCAGGATGTGTCCGAAATATTGCCATTTCCGGGTTTAATTGTTTTGAAAAGGCTTTTTTGTCGGATCATCACATAAATATTAGTAACAGCATTAATAAACTTTTTTTAGAAGCCACCTGTAGTAATCTATGGTGCATATACTAATAATAAATAACATCATTTAACTTTTAAATATCTCACCCCTGATAACTCCCCTATTCCGCCAAATCGTAACCTCCCATAGTAAGAAATAAGAGAAAAAAACTGATTTTTATAAAAAACCACCATAATATCACCATAGGAAGGGAAACGACGGAGGTTTTTAAAGTTTTAAATAATGATTTTAGAATAATCTGGAAGGACGCAGAAACAACGGTAACAATTCCGTGCTAGAGGTTGCAGGGGGGTTGTAAGAGGGTGGCGTAGCTATAAATGTCACATCGCCGGACGGTTGGAGTTTTGAAGATTAAATGTTTGCGGGTCGACCACGATAGCAGGCGATATTTATCGAGTGCGATCTAGAAAGCTCCGAAAACAAATCTCGTATTTGGTAGTTCCAAATTAATGTAGTTATTGATCAAAAAGTTTTTTCAAAACCGTGAGAATATGAGCGGTTATTCTGAAAACATAACGCGAACGTCGGGCAGGTAGGTTAAGGATAAAAGTGAGACAATTTAACTAAAAACTGATATTGTTAACTATTTCAAACTTTCTGGGAGAGGGAGGCTGCGAAGTAGCCCTCTCACCGGCGGTGTTAATTCAGTTAGAGTCTCTCCGTACTTAGCGCAACTTTCTCTGACGCGCTGGATTTTGTCTCTGTCGGGTGAAACTTAGTTTTGACTTCTCTTCGATTGGAAAAATAGAAAAATCTAATTGCTGTAGAATATTTAATGGAAATTTTTTGAGTGGCTCTTGTCGCAATTGCAAGGGAGTCGTTTTTATGAATCAATTAAAAAATGGAGGTGAAAACTAGTGAATGAACGGCTCTAAAGGAACGGATCAGATGTACTAAAGTGGAGATGAAGTTCACAAATCTTTTTCAATCTAGTTGAAAAGAACTAGATTGCAGTCTAGTTCATGAACTAAAGAATCAAAAGAACTGAGGGCGTGTTTAGTGAATCACAGTCCTCGAGAAGAAAAAATCTACAGTCTCTGCTATGATAGTGTTTGAAAAAATTAAGTTATATGTATTAGTTTTAAGAATTAATATACTTGTATTATGGTGTTGTGTGACGCTTCTTATTTTATGAGATTTTAAAATTTAATTCCGTAGATTATCGAGTGTGAATTAGAGAGGGAATCCATTGAAATATACAAACATCCCAATTTCAATAGAGATGACAGTTACAAACTATCAAGTATTTGGCGCCCTGTTCTTACAACTTTGATTCAACATTTGAGAGACGTCGCAGAAAAGTCCACCGACCATATTGCACATTGGCGACCTCTATCGGAGAAGAAGTGAACTCTCCACAACAAAGTGCATATAATTTACGCCCCCGGAAGCATTAATCATCCGCCCTGTGTCTCCGCGGGTACATGTCGTCCTCCTGATGACGTTGAATACGAATTCAACGAAACGTTGAGAATCGTTTTTCGGAAAAACATACGGTTCGTATAAAATATTCGTAACCATTTACTGTTAAAAACTCTCCATACATGTAATGTAGCTCTCTGTTATAATAATAAAAATAATAATAATAGGTCTTTATTTCAGATTTTGAGAATATATTCTCACCTCGCCATATAGATGTATATACATATAAGTGAAAATAGAAAACCAGCAACAGACATACAAGTAGAATAAGAAATAAAAACATGTCGAAATTAAAAATAGAAAGTAGAAAATAATAATAAAAATAGATAAATACATAAAAAAAAATAATAATGGAGAACAGTCACTGTTGCATAATTAGTGTCCATCTTTTATGCATTAGGGAGTCAAGCTACATAGCCTGTTATATCGACGACGCCAACCATTTCGATCTCTCACAGGATCGTAGACTGTTCTGAGGATACTTCTCTCAAATTTTGTGATGGGTCCCTCTAGTGCTTTCGTTAATATCCAAATTTCAGAGGCATGGTGATATTACAGGACAATGTAAACATTTTAAGAAAAAAATATTACGGCGAAAATAATTATTAGATCCCCAACCAATTTTGGCTATGGGATAATGAGGTATCATTTATTTTTAAACGAAAGAATTACGCATCGCAGCACAACAGAGGACACAAGATTAGTTTTATAATAATCAATCAAAAGTATTCACAGGTACAGAGAATTCAGAATGTAGAAAGCTGTATAATGTCATTTTAAATTGTCTTCTTTCATCGCGAGTAATATAATTCACGGAGATACCGCCGAAAAAATAAATATTAAGAAATATAGTTAACTATTTTGTTTTTTTTTTTGTGGTGCGGTCCGCAATTTTCTTTTAATGTGACAGCGGTACGGGGTTTGTAACGAAATAATGCGATAATATAAACTTAATTCCGCCGGATTCGGGAATGCGGATCCCAGAAAAAAACAGTGGAAGACTGAAAACACTGGAGAAAAATAAAAACAGGGCGATAATATTACTCTTTTTATGTTAATCTCGCGGTGTTTTGCCTAATTTTATGGAGTGTGAAGCCCCGCCTCGAGTCTGGGACTTAATCTCCCTTCGTTTCTGTTCATCTCCGCTCATCCGCGGGAAGCTTTCAGAAAAATTCTGGAGCATTACTTTAGCTTTGCGCTTCTTGTAGTTGAAATTACCAAGCTTCTTATGGATTTTGGCTACATTTCTATTATTTGTTACGAGTTTGTTGTTCTGGAGTGAAAGTGGGTTCAGGTGTCTGTTTAGAACTTAAACAGGCTGAAGAACCGTGGTGCTGAGAAGCGATCACATGTGTCAAAAGATGACACCAGACCCTCGCTACATGACTTGCGATCAGTAAGAATCGAGACCAGCACTTTACACAACAAAAACAGACTTAAATACCAAGACTATCAGATACAATCACATTCAGTAAGATTCACCCGTAACTTCAGATACAATCACATTCAGTAAGATTCACCCGTAACCTCAGATACAATCACATTCAGTAAGATTCACCCGTAACCTCAGATACAATCACATTCAGTAAGATTCACCCGTAACCTCAGATACAATCACATTCAGTAAGATTCACCCGTAACCTCAGATACAATCACATTCAGTAAGATTCACCCGTAACCTCAAATAACAATCAAAAACATTCAGTATTATACATATTTATTATTTACTTTTGCCTCTATCAATTGGTTGCCAAAAAATCAAATGATACTCGCGTAGCGATTTTCCAGTTAGGGTGGGAATTCTGCATTTTCCTACCAAATTGGTGATCCTAAGTCGCCAATACGGTGAACCTTAACAAACCATTTTTTTTATATATATTCAAGAACACGTTCATATTTGTGAAGTTGTAATTTTTCAGAACAAAGTTCTGTGAAATTTTTTTAAAACCAAATTAATTAATCAATTAAAAAGATATACAGAAAAATCTTATTCAAGAAAAAAAAATGTATGTCCAAATAAAAAATGTATGTCCTAATAAAAAATGAATTATTCAATTAATTCTGGCATACATCTAGCTGTGGCATTGCAAATTAATTTGAACTACCGTATCAAAAAAGTGGATTGCTCTATGGACAAAAATAAAGATTTATCAATTAATAAAAATAAGAATTACATATAAGGTCGATATATTCACGGAAACATAGAGGGTTGCTATCGCTCAGTGGTCAGAGCACCGGCCCCGGGAAGGAGGTGACCTGGGTTCGAATTCCAGTAGTAACCTAATATTTTTTCGTGAATTAGATTTTTCTGTATGTCTTTCTAATTGATTAATTAATTTGGTTTTAAAAAAACATTTTTTATTAATTTATTTATCTTCATCTTGATACATGACAAAGGAAATGGAGCCGCTCATCTCACTAGGAAGAACCTGTGCCGAGATGAGCAGTTGACAATATAGTGAGAAAAAAATATTAAAAATAAAAATCATAACTATAAGATTCATCAATTAGTTGAGGATATAAATATAAAGTGTGAATAATAAAAACAGTAGATACCTATTATATAAGAAAGTAAAATAATATATGTAAAGAATCATAGTACGGATAGTAACAACATGTAAATATTATTGATTACCAAGTTAAAAAGTATTATTGATTACACAGTTAAAAAGTATACACATAAAAAAATAAATGAATGTTCGCGTATATTTAATAGTGATAAAATAAATACAGTTTAATGAGCAGTAAATTATGATCTGTTTTTGGCAGTTGGGTATTTGTGCAAATGCAGGTGATAATAATGTCTTCACGAATAGTGTTGTATAGAAATGTAAATGTAAGGGTGTCCACTTATACTGACTATGATAGAATGGATACCAAAGACATTGGAATATCTCTTCCATCAGTCGGCATAATACCCTTAACCATTTTTTTAAAAAGTGACAGAGTATTGGCACTCTTAATGTTTTTAGGAAGAAAATTGAAGAACAAAGGAGCCTTGGAAAGGAACTTCATTGTCCAAATACTGTCTTGGCATTTATTGGCTGATACATTAGGGAAGTTGGCGCATTTGCTGGGTACGTTTATCAATAATTTTGACTTTATAGAATTTGCACAGAGTGCACACATAATGGCAGGCTGACTGACAGTCATGATTCTATTTTCACTGAATAAAAGTGGTTAAGAGTTGTAACCTGCCATATTTACTGAGAGAGAAGAAAAGAGGAGAACCCTAACTTTTCGACATTTTTCTATCGCTAGATAGCGTTTACTATTGCATTGATCAAGAGAGTTTTCTTCCTGCCGTATTTGCATTATGGTCCAAGGTGAATTCATTCATTAAACACCCCATATGTCCTCTCGTCACATCCGACGCCTTTTTCTGTCATTACCAATTCATTTTTACCACCTTCTGCCTTACGTCTTTGAACAGACATAATAAAAGTGATGATTTTACAGCCCCACAAAGAATTTCCCCCTTTTTACACCCTCCACTTTTCGCACTACCCTCGGGGACTTGGGAAAATAAATTCTCACCTTGTCCGTGGGGTGGAAACCTACCTTCGCCGAGTGCCCTTGGCCGAAATAAATTATTCTGTTTGTTTAACAACCTGTACGTAATGGCAGATGGAACTTGGAAAGTAATTTCGCTGTCAACTTTTCCGAACAAAACTTTTTCGAAAAACCAATATTCACGAGGTTTGAAAATTTCGCGCGACGGCCGTTCACTGTTTTATTTTTGAGGGTATTCTCTTTTCCCTGTGATGTATCGCCCTTTTAGTTAGTTTTTCATTCGATTCGTGAATATTCAATATCCGCGTCCTGCAAACATGTCATTGCATGAATGAACCGGGCATACAAAATGACAAAAATCAGCCAACTATGCAAATTCAATATTAACCCGTTTTTTAAACATTTACTTCTGTAAAACTCACTGCCTGATCGATCTCGGTGAATTTTGTTTAATAATTTTTTTGGAACTTAAAGTTGTCGAGGACTTAAAGAATAATATAGGATTTATTATTATCTAGCTGTAACCTGTTAAAAATGACGGAGCATTGGTTCGCGTCTTTGCCGCTTTTTGGCGGTCTGTGGCGCGGTAGCAACGTACGTAGAGTGGCTGTTTCGGGTTTGCTACCCGGGAGTCAAGTCCCGTCTCCGGCGGCTTTATTTGTTTTTTCAGCCATGAATTCGAACGAATTTACGGACGTTATACGCAGATACGGACGGACATATAGACATACAGACAGACAGACGGACGGACAGACAACGAAATTATTATATTTGGCGAAGACGATAGATACGGCAAAATTTTTAATATCCAGACTTAAAAAGATATGGAAAGACCGTGGTGTTTCCAAAATAACTAAACATTGCTCTGACAATGATCTGTATTATAAGTTTTATTATTGTGCGTATATTTATAAATTATTTTTGTTAGTTATTTATTATTGTATGGCTTGTGAAATCAGTATTATGTTTATTTAATAATGCTTCCGTTCTCTTTTTCTTTTGTTGAATGGTTTATGTTATAATATGTATGGCATCCAGCGCGCTCAATGTTATTTATTTTTTTAAAAAGGCTTCGGTATAAATTGCTTCCAGATATTGGAAAAGCGATGAAAAAACCACCCCTCACCAATGGTGGCTGGACCCTGGTCTTTAATCAGTCCTGTCAAGAGGGCAGTCTATTCGAGGGGAGTCCCCAGGTAAGCCCGACGGGTACCCCGCAGTGAGCCCACCAAGGTGACCGCTCTGAGGCTGAACTTGGCAGCTCTAATGTCATATATATGGACCCCTAGAGGATCCACACGTCCTAGTACTACGAGGAGGTGGCAGCACCTGAAACGGAAAATATGCGCTTTCCGAGAAAAACTTGTTTATAGCCGCTCAGGTGCCCGTGTGGAATTTAAATATGCAATAGAGTGAAGAATGATCAAATTAGGAATTAATAATGAAGGATATGTTATGGCTCGGATGAATAAAGAAAAATAATTTATTATAACAATAAAAATCCGAAAACTTCAATATCTAGGACATGTGATGAAACATGCAGAGAAATACGAGATCTTGCATCTCATAACTGCAACTGTCCATTCACTACTCCAGCAAGGAATAATAGGGTGGGGTGGGACTTATAATAACGTAATAGTGAATTAAAGTAATGCAGAGAACAATTATTAAAGTCATACTTAAAAAAAATCAACATTTCCCACACAAACACTATTCAAAATGTTTCCAGCCCCAACGGTGGAATCTATAGACAAAAGAGTATCAATTATGCAACTTATCAAAGAAAACAATCATGCAAATTTGGAAAAAAACACAACACCAAGATTAAGAGACAATTTTAAAATGCAATACAAAAAAATATCAACAAGGTTTCATATACTCAGGCATGAAATTTTTTAACAACCTTCCAATCGAAATAAAAAAGATACAGGATACAGAACAATTGAAGAGCAAATTGAAAGAACATCTCTGAACTGAACAAGACATCATTACCTTCAAAGTCAAAGACGTTCACTCTACTACTTCATCCTAGATATATAATATAATATAAAATAATTAAATGTAAGGAATTATATATAGAAATTCAAAGTTCCTTGTCCGAGCACAAGAGCAATGCTTTTATATGGAGAGGAACTATGAATAACACAATTGTGTAATACATATTATTGAACAAAAATAAAAAATAAAAATAATAAATTAAAAATAATAAAATAAAATAAAAAAAATAATGCAGGGAAAGATTTCCGGCAGTCGGGGCCCTGAAAGAAGAGGACTTCATTGCTGAAAAACTTGAGACAGTGGTTTGGCCAGTCTACTGTGGAGCTGTTCCGGGCCGCAGTAAACAAAGTGCGCATAGCCAACATGACAGCCAACGTCCGTTAAATGGACAGGGCACGAGAAAAAGAAGAAAGAAGGAGATATTGATGTATGAAAAGATAATGTGTACTGGACACCACGTCCTAGCAACACCGAGGGTGGAAGGACGTCCGGCAACCTAGACCGCGGCCGGAGCGAATCACGAAATTCGGTAGCCCGCCTCAATCTAGTGAACTATGCTCTTGTCACTCTCTTAAGTATTAGTATTGTAACAATAATCGTATTATGAATATTAAATTATAATTATGCAATAGTGGTGAATAAACTGTTAGATTAATATTAGTACCTACGAATGGTCATATTATTCTCCTTTGTGTTTTAATCAAGGATTTCCCTTCACTAATCTGTCTGTACAGGTTAATGGTAAATACCTACCCTACCACACAGGTAAAATGCCATACCCCATAAATTGGTGACCCCAAAGCGACAGTATTGTCATACAAATCAATTATTAGAGGACGGATATATTAAAAGTTTCCCCAACCGAAGAGTAGCTTGTTGGTCTTGTGATTGGACTCTCGCCTCGTGATCCAAAGATTGCGGGTTCGAATCTCACTCCATACCAGCAATTTTCCTATTTTCATAGCACAAGCATTTAGCTTACTTAGAAAATAGTAAGAATATTGATGTGACACGTATTCCGTGTTCGCATCTCTATTTAAAAAAAAGAAGAGAAAATGAATTAAAATGGACGAAGTTAATGTCCTGTTCGAGGATAGTAGTGATAATTAGATATAGCTTAACAATTACTTTCTGAGTTAGTATTCCAGTAAAATTTTCAACAAAAAAAATATTGGATAGTTGGAAAAGTGTGTTTTGAAGCCGCAAAAAACTTCCCAACTGTCAATTTGCAGATTATATCACATTAAGTGTAACCAATGAAAATTAAGTGGCATAACTTTTATTTTATTTAAAATTTGATTTGACACAGGTCTCTATGGGTAAAATTTTACTAATAATTTCATATAGCAATAAAAACACCAAGTCATTTGTTATATTTGGCTGAGTTTTAGCATTTTTGTCACTTCTATTTTTAAATTGTTAGTAGTCAATTGTTTGGTCTGTTATGTTAGGTCGTTGTATAATTTTAATCCGTTATAAATTAGTCGTTATTTTCCTATTTTAATTTTGACTTGACGTATGTGGTAGTTTTGAGCCATTCTATTGTTGTGTTGAATGAATTGTAATTGAATGTTTTCGTTTTGTATTTCGCCATTTGCTAGCTTGTGAATGAGTTTTAGTGTTTAGATTATTGTTATGTTATCAACGCTTAATTGTTGTGTTATTCGGTGAACCATTTCAGTGGATGTCAGGTATTTAAAATTATTTTAGAATTTAGGTTTGTCTTGGTTCCGTTTCCCCAGAAGGGCATCATATGTCCTATTCTACTTTTAATGTATGCCTTGTACGTTAGAATTTTTGTGGTCTTATTATTATTAGATTAAAGAAAAGAGAGCGTCGTTCTAGGGTGTGAAATAAACAGATGCAAGACAAAATTATTAAGAGTAGATCTGTTGAACGAGGTAATTTATGTGCCTCCCCTGTCCTGCCTTCCCTTCCTACTGCACCGCTCTTTATTCTGTCGGTGAATTTAATTCAATACGGTGGAGTTGGGCGCCATTAAACAAACTAGGAGGCTCGTAGCCTATATATTGCGCAATGTGAGTGCCTTGAATGAAGTGATACCTCTGCATATTAATAAGGTCCGCCCACGAAAGCAACAAGAAACCGGAGAGATTAACAAGAGGATAAAACGGTGAGTCCTTGTAGCTGTTCCTAATTTCCTGATGCTGAGTTTATTTAGTCTACAACATATCGATTTGACCGAATTCCCAGAAGTAATGTTCTGGATGACTACAAAGACGTAAGTGATTAATTTAGTTTTGTTGTGTTTGAAGAAGAAAAGATTAAATTTCATTTATCTTAGGTCTCTCGTCTCTTAAAATCGAGGATGAAAGCGAGGAAAATAAACATTGGTTTCGCCAAATATGATAAGGCTTAAGTGAAATTTAGAGAAACTGTTTTAGCATACCGTTTGTTGCTTTGTAAGCAAACACTGCATGGATCTTGAGAATGAAAGAATGTAACATATTCAACAAATTCAACCAAACAGTGACGGAAATATTCAACGAAAATTAATCGTCCAAATTCAAATCCAAAATACTCTTCTACTATATATTCGCGAATGTAACCAATATCAAGATAAAAACCTCACCGCTCCTCTGTAGCAGAATTGAAGAGGAGGACACAGCTTCTCACAGTTCGTCATCAAAAAAAAGAAAGTGGTTGTCTTCTCTCCTATAAATCCTAATATAAACCTGGTCCTTCGAGCTGGATTATCCCATCAATTTGTATTGCGTACATTCAAAAAGAATTTTGAAATGAAATTTCATCGCTTTGCTAGTTAGCGTACGTTCTACTTGATAAATAGTGCAAAGTGAGGAACTCTTCAATATTATTTGCATTGCTTGCGTACATAATCGTCTAACTATCTAAGGTATATATTTTTCCCGTTATAGATATTTCCTTGCACCAATATTCGAGGAAAATTCGCGCGTTGTATTCTGTGTATATATTTCGGAATATATTACAATTTCATTAAACATGTAATTCAAAATTCTGAATAATACATTTCACCTCTACTCGACATCTGCCCGAAAATTTAGATTAAATAACCTTTGGTTCAACTTTCGAAATTCCCCGGTAACTTTTAACCTTGGCACGCTAAACGAAAGCCACCAATTGGACTGACGGGGTTGTACCTACGCGTCTACCCCATGTTGTTTAACCCGAGTTTCGAAATCCTGGGGCAAACCTCAAAACAATGGAGATTTAGTTTACAACCCTGTTAATAAATTCTGTTGTACATAATGGACGGAGTGTTGTGTTGTAAGAAATAATACCCCTATTTAAAGGGGTAAAACTCTTGAACCGAACTCGAGTATGACTTACCACCAACACACAAGGACAAACTTTATTCATACAAGGTATTCTTGTGTACGTACCTGTATTTTAAATTTATTTTGATTAAAATGTTTAACGCTACAAAAGACCACAAAGCACTGTAAGAGAATTCGGGAGCTTAATTGTTACGTTACATAAACATACTCGTATCTTAAGACACTCGAACGTCAAAATCAAATTTCCCCATAGTTAATAAAGGAAACTCAATTGCTTCGTATAATAACACTTAACGCCTTAAGTGCCAGAATTGATAATCAACCATTAGGTGGAGTAAACTAGACGTACAGTGAATCTACAATTAATGAGATTAATGGAGAAAAACTAACTGCTTTTTGTGCCCGGAACGAACTTCAAATTAATAATATTGTTACATGTCGTGGCTGCTGGAGGAACGAATGAAAAAATTAACTGTTCAATGTACAAAGTCACTTAACACTACGTAATATTATGACCTTCTTTAAATTACACAATTTCGTAATATTTAACTTGTAATTTTTTTATCGCTGGAACACTTAAATATTTAACATTCATTAGAAAACTTCATCCAGTTATCCTGCTTCAATTGCTCCGGGTTAATTCGCTACTTTTTAGGTAAAAACTTCCCTCGATTATTCGATTGATTTATCGCCTCGAAATTTCACGACTGGCCACATTGGGTATCGTCCTGCGCACTTCGCGGCCGATTTCAACTGTCGACGCGACAACAACAAGTCTCGCGTCGGTCATATTTGTCTGAAAATGCTGGTATTTTCCGGATTATGCTAATGTTTAGGAGAAAATTCTATTGGATGTTAGCCTTTTTTAGGAGTTTTTCGAATATCTCAGATATTTACCGAAGATTGTAGATCACCCTAAGCCGTACTTAATTTTTCCATAGTGTTGTGACAAGCGACATAGGAGTGAGTAATTATTTGTAGCATCTCGTATCTTTTTTGCATTTTTCTCCGATAGAGACCAATGTTTTTTTATATGTATTGGTGCAATACGGTACATGCATAGAAGATTTTTAAATTACAACAAATAAGATTACAGAACCATGTACCAATGACGTGCATCACACAATGTAAAAGAAGTAAGATAATTATTTACAATCAGAAAGTACGAACATGGTAACTTATAAATTACAATACTTTTCAATATTTATAGTCCGCTTAGATGGCGTGTCAGTTCATGTATGTTTTATGATGAGTTTCTGTATATGTAGGGTGTATGAGGTGTTTTTTTGTGAGGATAGAACTAATTAAGCAAAAGTGTCTTATTTAAATGTTCGATTTTGTCGTGCAACATGTCTAGATTACTTTCACAATTTATAATACTATTTTTGGCATGATTCAAAGATGAGTTCATAGCCGTATTGATCTTATATTTATTTATTCGAAAAAACTCCAAAAAAGTCCCTCGAATGACGAATAGGAGTTTTAAAACTTATCGCTGTGAGCAATTCAGAGTAATCGATATTACTGTGCAATATATTGATATATAATACATGAACATACATGTACGTACCTTCAATAATACAAGAAACGAAAAGTCTGTAATAGAATACGTCATTAGACACGGAAAAATTCTATCAACACAGATCCATGACGAACTTTGCTCAGAAAAAATGACTCGTATCAATTGTGTTGTGTAAAATGGATATCAAGAGACCAGGTCCAAGAACTACAAACCCAGAAATGATAGAGAATCAACAAAATATCATTGGAAAATAGTATAACACTAAGATATTACCAATATAGGAATGTGACCAAATAACCAATCACAAAAGACAATTCTAAAATAAAAGAGATCCCATTCGGCTTCACTGCGGAAATATGCACACAAGCTGCAACCGCAAAACATTCACCGTGTTGAAGTGGATGAAATGTTGCACAAAATAAAACAACAAACAATTGCGGCTGGCGGGGCAATAGGGTATAGAAACGTTAATATTAATAAAACCACCAATACCTAACCTTGGTTTACTTATGAAATAAAACAAAAGTTACTTACAGTACAAATATAACCCTAACGCAGAAGAACGGGCGAAATATGTGAAAGTCAGAAACAGAACGAATAATGAAATAGGAAAGATTAAAAGATAATTTCGAAGAAAGTTTACAAAACATATGAAATTTGACCTATATGGGTTACAGAAGAAAATTTACAAAATATTAAGAAAAAAGAAAATACCTAATTGTTATTTATTTAACGAAAAATAAGAAGAGTCTTCTTTTAATAATTTTGAAAATATTAAAATTGTTATATAAAGGGAAGTTTATATCCAGGTACCAAGCATAACACATGATTTTATTATATTTATTACATTGTTGACAAAACCGCATTAAAGTGAGATCCAAATGATGGCGTAAATCAAATAACTTTCTAAAGCATATTATAATACGTGTTTTCCAACTGTTAAATATTATCTGGTTATTATTCGAATAAACAGGCTCGTAAATCATCCGCAAGCCGAAATCTTTCAGCATCCAGAGAGGAAGCCGGCATTAAAAAACTTTTAACCCTTTCCTGGGCGTGGGTATTCTCGGCAATTCTATTCATATTCTCGGGAAATATATTCGCTTAAAAATATCTAGTGGAGCAAGGCATGGTTTTTTAAACACAGGTATATCAGTGTGCCATAGTCCACGGTATACAGCGGCATTCCTTGGAATTGTCGAATGTCCTATATCTTTAAATTGTTGATATTTACATGCGCGGGCGTACATGACGATTTGTCAGATGCAAAAATACAGTTTTTTAAGATTTTTACGTATTTTTAAAGACATGCACAGCACGTCGGCGACAGCGTAATAAACTAAAGGAATTCAGACAGGAATATGGAAGGCATACTTCCAACAATTGGGTTGGTTCTATTTAGGAACGTCTATCCAATATTGTGACTAGTATAACACTTTTATTTTTCGTTAAATTCACTACTAAAATATACGTTATTTCTCTCTCGCGGCGATTTGCTTCTGGTAGGATTCGATTCGATCGAAAGACGAATGCTTTCGATAATGTTCCCGTTTGGTTACGAACGCGAAGAGGCTTCAACTGCAACTGGCAAAACTCGCCGCTCGCGAGGTGACAGAGTACTTCGTAGATAGGCTTGCATTTTAGGCATCTAAGACTGGAATAAAAACAGAAAACATTAGGATGCTTTACAGAGTATAGGTATTCAGAAAAAGGAAGAAAAATGCCATGCTCCAACATGTATTTTATAATATCATATAATAGGAACATCGTTTCCTATTATATGATATGACCTCATTTCTGAGGACCGTGGCTCCCATTTTATGGCCTGCTAATTTTTCTCTGCAACCCATGGAGTAATGCAGATAGCCGCCACAACAGGATAGCCAGTCGCTTTTGTTGAATCTTCTTGATTCGTTCAATCTGTCGAGTTGAGATCATAGTTTTGTAGTATTATTTAATAAAGCAGACTTCCGGAACTAAGCACGTACTTCCGACTATTAGAATACTAGAAGAATTTCTCATTCATTAAAACAAATGTACTTTTATAGAAGACAGTGAACATATTGACGATATAACTCTATGTCACGGGTAGCGCCTACAGTCAGCAGATCCGGTTTCGGCTTATCTTCCTAGATGATAACTTGGCACCCAATCGTCTTCACATGTGGTGGCTTCGAGCTTCTCCCTGCAGTAAAAAGCCTGTATGGTTACTACCAGAACACTTCTCCCTACGCTCCCATCTCGAAGAGGCGATCTCCGCCTTCGAGTTTGTGCTTGTTATTTTACTTTAATTTTTCCCTGAATGGAGTGAATTTCTCTAATAACTGTATCTGTGTTGCAATTCGGTATTCATTTTAATTAATCTGGCTCTTAAGTTGTATGTCTACATGTTGGGTTTTTATCATTATGCTTATGATAATGGACACTATAGACTTTTTGCATTCACATTTTCCTACTTACACTGTAGCATTTGTGGTACATTCTAACTGCAATTCCAACTAAATGGATGATAAATATTAGGTCCTTACATATGAAATTGGCGTTTTGCCGTACTGGCAAATTTGATCTCAAATATCTTCTCTTTGGTTAGGAATTCCAAAAACAAATTTATACAGCTACTTACTCATGTATTTGTGTTTTGAAAATTATAATTGATTTGTTTTTTCCTCAATTGTTTTTTTCTTTGCGTCACTCAGTTTACAAAATGAAAAACTTGAAATATAGCGTTATTTACGAGTACGAGTTCCACCGTGGCACCAGTGCTGCAGAAACGGCTCGAAGGATTAATGATGTGTATGGCGACGGTGCCGCAAAAGAAAACACAGTGCGTTTTTGGTTCCAACGTTTTCGTTCTGGAAATTTCGACCTGCAGAACAAGCCCCGTGGACGGCCGGAGACCAAAGTTGATAATGAAGAATTGAAGGCTATTGTGGAAGCGGATCCATCGCAAACCACATCCGAGTTAGCTGCAGGCTGCGGTGTTAGTGATAAAACTGTTTTAATCCACTTGAAGCAAATTGGTAAGGTGAAAAAGCTTGAAAGGTGGGTACCTCACGAATTGAGTGAAGCAAATCAACAAACGCGCGTTGACTGCTGCGTTGCATTACTCAACCGGCACAATAATGAAGGGATTTTAAATCGAATCATTACCTGTGATGAAAAGTGGATCCTGTACGATAATCGGAAGCGCTCCTCGCAATGGCTGAACCCTGCCGAACCAGCCAAACCATGCCCCAAGCGAAAATTGACTCCAAAAAAGTTACTTGTGAGCGTTTGGTGGACTAGTGCTGGTGTCGTTCACTACAGCTTTCTTAAATCTGGCCAGACGATTACGGCAGATGTCTATTGTCAGCAACTGCAAACCATGATGGAAAAGCTAGCTGCTAAACAACCGAGGCTGGTTAATCGCTCTAGGCCACTGCTGCTTCATGATAACGCTAGACCACACACTGCACAACAGACGGCTACCAAATTAGAGGAGCTTCAATTGGAATGTCTAAGACATCCACCATACTCTCCGGACCTTGCCCCAACAGATTCCCATTTTTTTCGAATTTTGGATAACTTCTTGCAAAGGAAAAAATTCAACTCCGATGGGGCAGTCCAAACCGCCTTCAAAGATTTTATTGATTTCCGTCCGAATGTTTTTTTTAGTAAAGGGATCGATGAACTGCCTATGAGATGGCAAAAGTGCATAGATAGCAATGGTACTTACTTTGATTAAATAAATATATTATAATAAAAAAAAATCGGTTTTATGTTCCTCCCATACTAAACGCCAATTTCATATGTAAGGACCTAATATGTTCCAATTGTCATTTTTCGCTGAGCCTTGGAGGCAGATGAGAGGTTTTGTGTGGACGTGGGACAGTGAGTACGGCCAATTTAGCATTAAAAAAATACTTAACATGGGTGTCGAAAATGTAGGGCCGATATGAGAGCTATCGTTCATATAACGGCCCTGGGTGTGTGATGGATCCCTCTTCTCTCTATTACAGTGATTTGTTTCGCTACTGTGGTTGAGCCTTATTGTCGGTTTAAGCGTTAAAAAAACAATATTAAAAGAGAAAAAATGTAAATATGTGCTTGTAATATGTGAAATTTGCCTCTGAAATGGTTAAAATATGGCCATAATAAAATGAAAGGTGTTTCGCCCAACGTGTAGCCCTCGAAGGAGGACCATTCCTTATCCGCTTCCTTCCTTCCGGCCGGCAACATTGTATTTTTAATTCCCCGAAAATCCCGTTATATTCTTGTATCTCTGGATGATATAAATACTGTTTTCATTGCATCCAAGCCGGGCGAAAACGGCGTAAAATCTGGGAATTTAGCACCTGGGCGGGTAACGCCGATACGCGTGCAGAGTTATCTGTGCATTATCCGCTCTGTTGCTACACTCACTTACGTACTTTATGCCCCTGAAGAACACTGCCGAGTTGGATTTTATGCTATCTCCGGCTGAATCGGAACCGAAGGGTAAAAGAGTCGTTTCATATTTAACTGTGAATGGTTACGAATATTTTATACGAACCGTATGTTTTTCCGAGAGACAATTCTCGAGGTTTCGTTGAAATCGTATTCAATCTCATCAGGAGGACGACAACTCAAACAACAATTCCAATATATCGGCAATCTGCGAACATGCATCCAAAGGGAATCTCTGTCACTTCATTGGATTTGACGAGACAAAAATCTTATCAATAGAACCGCACCATATACCCAGTCAATCAATGTAATATTTTGGAGCATTGAGTCATCCAGGAATTCTTTGGTCTTCCTCTGGATGACTGTCGATGAAGCTCCATAGACATTGCCTGCTTCACCGTGTGGTCTGGTGGTCTCCGTCTTATGTGCCCATACCATCTCAACTGCCGCTCCTCCAGCTTACTGTGTATGTTCGTGACACCCAGGCTATCTTCAATGTTTAAAAAAATTACAATACTCCAAAATATATCGCTGAGAATATTGTCAGTATTGTATTGTATAGGAATAAATGAAAACACTTGAAATTAATTAGCGATTTATTAATAAATGATTGATTAACTATTCAATGTACTTCAATTCAATTATTCAAGTCACTTAAAACGAATATCGTTATTCTTTAAATTACTCTTATTTCGCAGTATATCACGCTTAAATGAATACTTTATTATCGCTGGGTAACACGTATTTAACACTCACTAGAATATTCCATCCAATTCTTGCTCGTATAATTTATCGCTTATTTACAACCGGCGACATTAAGGATGAAAAAATAAAACAACTTTTAAGAGGAAGCTAAATATATTTGTGATGATTACATTAAAATG
The DNA here is from genome assembly GCA_016648135.1 of Agrypnia vestita. Lineage (NCBI taxonomy): Eukaryota > Metazoa > Arthropoda > Insecta > Trichoptera > Phryganeidae > Agrypnia > Agrypnia vestita. Next base: position 170,645 of record JADDOH010006659.1, on the reverse strand, counting down.
AAATTTAGATTATTTAAATGTAATTCTGTTTATATTAAGAAATGAACATTCTTCTTTTACCCAGCTTATGAATGAATTAAGTTAAAAAATCATTATTTAAAAAAAATGTAAAAAGAGATTACTACATAATCCTTCCTAACATGTCAATGAAAACAATAAGATAGAAGTATCTAGAACATTCGGGATACACTACTAAACTCTGGAATTATCTATAACAATCGGGAAATGTCTATAAACGTCCGGAAGCGACGGAAACATTATCCTAAACACTAGAATAATCTAGGAGGTTCGAAAAACCAACGTGTTTCACATAAAAGGCGGAGCGCGCAGAGTCAAAGTTGACACGAATACGGCGAATAAGTGTCACCAAAGGTGGAATATTCTAGTGTGCCAAATTAGTCCGAAAAGTATGTCTTCATCTGAGTTTGTGTCTAGTGAATTTGAGTTTGATATTAATATGAAATTGCTTAAGAGTGTTTCATTTCGTTTCCAACGGAGAGAGGTCGTGACAGTCTGTAAGAGTTTACCCGGAATTAACTCTAAGTGGTTGCCGGATATCCGTGTTTCTGTGTTCTCTGTCAGGAGTATCATTGCTTATTTAATACTGCATCACATATTAATAGCTTCATTATTTTAAGTAAGATGAAAGGAAGGAACCCAGCCTCCCCTAATAAACCTTCAATTATTCAGGAGCACATTGCGTTCGCACTGTTTCATCCCCCTTGTAAATTGAAACTAACGAATCTGGCCAATAAAGGGAATTTCATTTCAATGGTTGCGAAGTGTTTACACGCAGGGCTGCATTGTCCTCCCTTGTTCTTGTTTTAGCGTAGAACAATTGCAAAGCTTTGAAAAGGGTTAAATGTGAACTAAAGCCTTATTTTAAACAATAATCATGCATACAATCTTTCACCATTTGAAAGTTTGAAAGGAAATTTATTAAAATTGGACGGCACCTTTTCTATCCTCTTAATTATATTGTAACTAAATCAATTACAATGGTCCAAATCTATTGTAATATGTCTCTTTGGAAAAACAATATAGAACCCTCTGAAGCACCCTTAAACACTCTAAACTTATCTAACACATTCGGAAAACGTCTGAAAGCGATGGGAACATAGAAATGTATAGAATATTCTATGAGTTTAAAAAAAACAACGTGTTTCATATAAAAATATGGAACAAGTGCCCTGGCACTCTATTTTTTATTTTGACGTTTCTACCGATGCGATATTAGCGACAAAACGTAGCGAAAACAGTGTTACCAGACAGATAATTAAGTGGAGTGCAGAATTGTCTCTAAAGTGTTACCCAGCGATAATGAAGTGTTCATAGACAAGTGATGAATTTCGAAATAATGTAAATTAGATAATAGTGTAACTCTCTCTTACGACGAGAAGGCCAAGACCCACCAGAGGGGTTGTAGAGCTAGTAGTGATGTTGATGATTTCTTGCTTATGCTTTTTATTAAATTTTTTCAATCTTTTTCAAAATGATATTAGAGAGAGAGAGAGATATTATCATTCATCCAAAATTAAATTCCAATATATGCTGATCACGTTGTCTAAATCTTTAATTTTTCGATAAGTCGATGCGTTATTCGCAAAACCTCTTATTTTTTCATTTTCCACCCAAAAAATACCCTTTTCAAAGCCGCTTGCAAACTCGTATATCCCCGATCGTCTTTACATATTATTTTCGGGACGTACGAATTCATGCTGACCTACACAAAGGGCGGAGGGTTTTTTGTTGAAAAAGCGGTGACTTATTTTTCCCCTGGTCTTTCATAAAAATTCGGCATGTTTCTGCAACCCGTAGCCTGAAAATACGAAAATATTCCCGAACGTTACGAGGAGCTCTACATTCGCACTAATAAACATAGAACGATGATTATTTCTTTATAAAGGATAACATTTTAAGATTTTCACGGCTAACACTAAACTACCAGCTATTTGTATAATAAAAATTTGACCTGCAAAAAATACTGGAGCTGTAAGTGACCCCAAAGAAATGGAATTGAGGAAAAAGAGCGATGAATAAGAAGTAAAAAGAAGAAATTTTAAGCTAGTGTCAGATTTTCACAATTATATTAGGTCCTTGCCTAAGAAACTTTTTTTTATATGAAAAGTATGTAATTAATTAATTGAAGTGTAGGCCATTATTGTTCATTCACTTTTAATATTTTAATAGAAGTTCACTGGTGCCTTTGCTATTGAATTCCTTGGGTTGAGAATCAGGGTAAGTATTGACATTTTTTTAGTTAAAAAATGAATCATACGGATACCTTTTTCATTCTTTTTTGAAAAAAAAACGTATGACACAATCGATTTTTCCCTTCAGCGACTAGGTACATTCTTCAAATACATTTTAAAAATATTCATGTTTACACTGAGTTCAGATGTTATGCTTTCTTATTTTTAACATTGAAATGACTTTATACTTTACCCTATGTTAGAGCTCCATCAATCGAATGTCGCTGAATCAATTTATGGAGTCGTAAGAGGGCGCCATCTGGCTCTCTTTGAATATTGTTTAATGATGTTAGAATCAATAAAAGCTTGACAGTGGAAATATTTATATTACTTTTCGACTTACGTTTGAGACTCATTTTGTTACTAGTGTGACAAAGGGAAGTATCCTACTCAGATCCGAGATAGTTATCAAACAAAAATATTACAGATGTCTCATAGAGACGAAGCTATTTTTTATACGGAAAAGTAGGTATGGTAGTCTTTTTGGGTATTTATAGGGCTTACAACCTATCTTTTGGCTGGCTTAAGTAATCACTTTACACAATGTAACGTTCAGATAGATTACCACATCTATAAAATTTTTGAAAGTTGGGTACAATATATATATATTTTTTTGCACACCTTGTTTCATATGTGAGTTGTTTTTTTATTACCACCCACGGTGGTTTGAAAATTCGTCTTTCCCATGAGTACTGATATCGCCGTAGTATGAGATATCTCATCATTATCATCATCTCTCTTGGCTCTACAACCCCTGGTGGGTCTTACCCTACTCAAGACTCTTCCTCCACTCATATCGGTTTAGTGCCAGCTCTCTCCAGTTCAGGAGCTCCAAGGCAGGAATTTCTTTGAGGACGATGTTGTTCCATCTTAATTTTGGCCTTTCCAAGCTCCTTCGCCCTTGAGTTCAGCAGGGACTTTGGTGCTTGACGCTCGGTCATTCTCTCTACATGACTCAGCCACTGATGTTATGTTGTGTTAAATTAATATTGTGTTAAACAGAGTATAGAGCTCATTGTTGGAACGTCTACGCCAAAGTCAATTTTCTAGAACCGGTCCAAAGATACGCTTCAAAATTTTCCTTTCAGAAAAATCCAGCGTTTCGTACACTATAAGATATCTCTGTTTGAGTATGAGTATGAGATATCTATATTCTTAACACAATATTCTTTATATGTGTATAAGACATTCTTCAGAATGATTAATATTACACAAGAATATGCCTGAAAATTATCTGACTCATTTGTGACTATGTGTGCGAAAGGGAAGTATCTCCCTTCATATGCATTGAGTTGTATATACAAGTATCATTAAGTAATGGGTCCGCTCTGTACTAACTACTAGAATGTAGTACTACATTACATTGAAGTGTACACTTCACACCTAGTGAAGTGTAGTGCACACTACAAACTACACACCCTTCAATGTTATTGAAATCTTCAAATAGTACATTTTTTATGTGAAATTTTTGAGAAGTCGATGTACATAAATGAAGAAACTTTTGGAAATCGAAACAACCCCTTCCCCCCATGGTTTGAAAATTTTTGTTTTGGGACTGAATAAAGAAATTTTAGGAAACTGAAACAAACCCCCCCCCCCCCCATGGTTTTGAAAATTGTCTAGTAGCATACTTTTCAAGAACCAATGGAATTCTTGTAGGTCATTACAATTTTGTAGTACTACAATTAGTTCACTTCATTAGTACTACAATTTTGTAGTACTGCAGTAGTTCACTTTTTTTATTTTTTTTTATTTAATTTTCTTTATTGAAAATAAAAGTATTACATTACATACATACATTTTACATTGAATATTACATTTTTTTATATATGTTTAACTGGCCCCAGTAAAGTAATACTTGTATTTGGAGACAGGAGTATGATACATAAGAGCATGAATGAATAAGTATGTATAAGTTAATAATGGTACAGTGCGCAGTGTAGAGAAATACAAACATCATAAGATAAATATTAGTGACTCAAGTATACTAATTATTTCGGAGCAACGTTATTTTTTATAAGTCTAACAATTTTTTGTTTTAATTATGTGTGTTCTGTTTTATGTGTTTCTTGAGTTTTGCATAGTGTTCTTCAGTTCTAATACTCATTTGTAAGTTCACTTCATTAATACTACAATTAGATCACTTAATTTGTACTACAAATAGTTCACTTCATGTAGTTTATACTACAAATGTAGTGTACACGTTGTAGTCTTCAAACTGGTGAACGCGTGTGTGTTGTAGTCTTCATTTTGGAATGTAGTTTTTCCCTTCGCTAGCATCATTATAAAATCGGTTGATATTCGATGTCGGTCTGTATGCAGCCGCAATCGTACCCCCGCCTGGTATGGAGCCGCCTGCAATATTCGCATCACGACCGCAGCGGGTTTGCACGCGTTGATGTCACATCACCGCGCTGGATTGGGGCCGCTTGAGCCCGCGGTTTGGGGCCGAATCGGACGCGGCGGCGAAGCGCGTTTTAATGCCCCGCCGCCGAGGTTCGTTACCAGTCTGATTGGGCGGAGTGCGGTCCGGCCACCGCAGGCCGGTGTCCCGCAGCTGTCATCTGAGTTGACCCAGCGGATGATGTCTGTTAATATCGCGCACGCGCACTGGAAAGTCAGTTCGCAGAATGCGTTACGGCAACACTGTCATAAATGTCATCAAAATTTGTTCCCAACCCCGTCAGACTTTTCGTGTGTTGCTAAAATAGAAACACGCTGATGATCACCAGGGGTGTATTCGAAACATTAATCAAGATACAAAATGGAATTCTGGTACCAACACTGATGTATGGAAGCGAAGCCTGGAGCTGGCAGAAAAAGAACGAAAGTAGATTGAATGCAGTGGAGATGAGATCCCTCAGACGTATGTGTGGTAAATATGTACAGATCCACAAATTCATTTAACACAAACTATCACCACATTGACACTTTCAACGCAACAATAAGAAACATAAAACAAACAATATCTACACTACCGCACCCAAACTAATTTGTACATTATATCTTCCCTTCTACTCCCGTCCCACATTCCCCTCCACCCTCTCCATTCGCTATTAATGTATGTTAAAGTAAATTTTTAAATTCAGTGTAAAATTTTTAAGATTGTTTTGCTGTTAACTTTTCCCAAAACAAAATAAATAAATAAACACACAAATACACACACTCACACAAACTCACTATTGGACATGTTTTTTCTTATTTTTTATCGATTGTATATATGTGTTTTCTTGTAATTGGCCCAAAACTCTGTACATCAATTATTGTTTTTTTCAAGATTAATTAATTATATGGCTGTAAGAAAACCAATAAATGAAAATAAAAAATAAAATAAAATAAAAATAAATCAATTTATGATAGAGTAAACAATGCAGATATTAGGAATGAATGTAAAGCTGATCTTAGCATGATTAATAGAATTAAAAAAGGGTCCCTCAGATGGTTTGGGCATGTTGAGCGAATGAATGAGGAAAGAATGGTAAGAAAGATATATAATGCAAATGTTGATGGCGTCAGAAAGTGAGGGCGACCGCGGAAGACGTAGAATGACCAAATTAAGCAGATACTGGAAGATGGTCCTGTTAGAAGCCTCAACAACCGGCGAGCTTGCATGCGAAGATGTACGAAAAAAATCTATCGTGGGTGGAATTGATGAACGTTACATTGTGTAAAGTGATCACCTAAGATAGCCATACGATAGGTCGTAAGCTCTATAGAGTGTCTTTAGAGACACCCAAATAAAATTCATACCTACTTACCCATTTAAAAAAGATTCTTCTTTAAGTATATCAAGAATTTTAACATTAATTCGTAAATGGCAGACCAAGTGAGATCAGAAGGCTATCACTTCGCCTATGATAACGTACATGTATCTAAAAAAGAAAGAAAATCAGACATTTCAGAAAATATAGAAATTAATCTAAATAATGATAATGTACTCAACATACAAACAACACCTATAAAATCCCCCCTCCTATACATACTAACCCCGCCTAGCAACCACTTTTACTTTTCGCCTACCTTTTCCCTTCCATGTATTAGATAAAATGTCTTCTAGTCTTTAGAGTTAGTATATTACTGAAGATGATGAAGTAAGAATCGAAAATATTTAATTTTTTGATTAAAGTGTCAGTGTACATGTTGACTTTTTTGATTCTTAAGTCAGTTAAATATAAATATTTTACATTTTATAAATAAATGATTCATATAATAGTTGGTATATTGTATATTTATTTATTTTTTTAACGCCCTAATGAACTTTTACAAATATACAAAATATAAATTTTAAAAAATAACATAAGACAGATAGATATACAGTAAAAAGGTACAAGTACATATAAAAGAATTATGTAAATTTAGATTGCTGTTAAAGATTCCAGTGCATAAGTATAATAGAATTGTGTAAATTGCAGTTAAAGAGATTCAAGTACATCTTATAGATTTGTGTAAATTAAAAAGAGAAGTTTAAGTAGTAAGAAGAAAATTATTGTAAGTATTGTAAGAAGAAGAAGTATATGAATTAATGTATCAAGAATTGTGTAAAAGTGCTAAAAATGTGAAGAATATTGGTCATCACGAACGAAAACATAACGATGCGCAAAACATGTCTGATCCGGTCAGCTGTGCAACCGCTACTAAAGAGCGAAGATCGAAAACCGATTAATCGGTAAAAAAAAATACTGATTAACAGTTTCCCAAGCCAGTTTGCAGAACTTCATAATTAAATGAAAATAGATTTTTTTTTACAATTTTATCTAGACGGGTATCTGAAAAAATAATAAAAACCAAATTGATTAATCAATTAGAAAGACATACAGAAAAATCTAATTCACGAAAAAATATAAGGCTACTACTGGGATTTGAACCCAGGTCACCTCCTTTCCGGGGCCGGTGCTCTGAACACTAAGCTATAGCAACCCTCTATGTTTCCGTGAATATATGTAGTTCTCATTTTTATTAATTGGTTAATTTTTATTTTTGACCATAGGGAAATCCACTTTTTGTTCTGTCACCTAGGTTCGAATCCCAGTACTAGCCTAATATTTTTTCGTGAATTAGATTTTTCTGTATGTCTTTCTAATTGATTAATTAATTTGGTTTTAAAAATTTCACAGAACTTTGTTCTGAAAAATTACAACTTCACAAATATGAATGTGTTCTTGAATATATGAAAAAAGAATATTCATGCTTCTCATTTTCAAGCATACAATATTTTATCTTATTTTTATTGGATAAGATTTGGAGAAGTGTTTGAAAATTTAAACCATTACACAACATTTCATCATTTTAATGTACAGTCTTTCCGTGAAGGGCTATCCATAGATAACTGTAAGACAAAACGGATTTGACAAGGATTTAGCATTAAAAAACCTTTGTTTCTTTGTCTTCCGTTTTCTTAAACACGGCGGGATTACAGCCTGAAAGACCCTTACTAGAATTACCTGTAATTAGCCTTTGTTTGGCTTTTGAGACGGCTCCATCCTTTGAGTGAAGGAACAGGAAGAATATTTCATTACACTTATTATTTATGCCGGGATAAACCGATTACAGTTAAATTAATATTATTATTAATTATTTATGAACCTATTAGATTTTCTCTTCAACAAAGTCCCACGAATATTAACTCTTAAAATACTGTGCTAAAAATACCTTCGGGAACGGTGGTGTAACACAACGTTACCTGATTGAAAATCGGCATAATTTTTAATATGTGATAAAATATAGGTTCATATTTATGTAGGATACAGATAAGACTTTTTGAAGGTCTCTTTATATAATTATGGAAGGTAAACATACATATTTGCATTATTTTAGTAAATTATCATAAAATCATGGCATTTCGAATTTGAGTGCGCTCACGCTGACATATCATTACCAACAGAAATCAACGACGCGGTCGCCAGGTCGCTTCAGTTACCTGCAGTCCGTCTTTGTCTAATACGTGTTACGCGACTCTACCGTACTCTTTCGATATTTTTTTTCGCTTTCACCAAAACCCAAGCAACCGCCATCTCTGTCCTATTTGAAATGTGTGATATTGTCGTGCTCTTTCTCGCTCGATTTAACTGCGATGTGCAATATTTTGCTCTCTTTTACATACTGGCCGAAAATACGAGAGTAATGAATAAATATTTTTTAATTAAAAATACGTACATTCGTAATAGCTTAATTTAGTCATTTTGGTGTGAAAATGTTTATTAGATGATTACAAAAAAATATGACGTTTAAGTTTTCGTAAATAAGGTAGATATTTCATATTTTCAATGACATGTAGACCTAAGTTACACCATCGACACACAGGAGTTAAAAATATGATGGCCATATAACTCATGTAGAACTTTGGTCTCCTGGATGATGTCCTTTCACTTTTTCCGATACATTGTCTTCTGCTCTCACTCTTCCTTCTCCCCTAGCTTCTCCAGATCAACTAGTACATTGTGCATAAGGCGCTGTCTGAGTCTACCAGTTAGTTTAGTCTCGTGTTCTATTTTCATGGATCCTTGACGCTATGTGTTGCTGTTTGGGAGAGGATGCCCACTCGCCCAAAGGCATCCTCACGTGTCGGCACGTGGCGTGTATCGTATGAGAGTTGCGTAGTGATTGTAAAATGAATCAGCAGAGGCAGGAATGATCGGATGGATACAGGGTGCAAATATTACTAACGGTTAACTGATGCTATTTATTTTAATAATATACTTTTGCTACGGCGACCGGCGACGTGATGTGGGTCAGCCGCACCGAGACCTGATTGGTGGATGCCGGCTCGGTGCATGCGGATAGGCTCGCGACAGCTCTGGACTGCCACAACTCTAACGCTGCTTGTCCATCATGCATTTCCTAACCAAGCTATTTGGATAGATCTGATGGCGCTGGTTATGAGAAATTGTTGTGATAGCGATGGAATTTCTGCATTGCTCCTGTGCCTCCGCGTACTTATTGCAATACCGTGTATCTCGTTATGTCTCGAGAGGGAGAAAATTAGTGGTTTGCATACTTTGAGTGGACAGATTGGATACTATTTTATTGGTCTGATTCTATACGTTTTTGTATGATTGTCTAAATAGGAGCGTTTTTAGTTGTTTTTTGAGGTGTGGTTTATTTTTCAGCCACCGCGAAGTTAGTTTTGTGGACGCGATTTTCTTCAACTAGCCCATGCATATTGGATGATGCTAAGCGAAGTGTTAGCTATCTATTATTTGCAGAAAATGGAATTCAAAAGTCAGTCACATATTGAGGGGCTATGCTTTGAATAGCCTTGAATATTGCGAGGCACAACTTGTATTCAATGCTCTCTGGATACTGAAGGTTTTGAAGACGATGCAAAATATTATATAGGTAATTACAAACACTTACTACCTTTCTGCGTAGTAGAACTAGCACAATCCCACAAATGAATGCTGCAAAACTACTTCTAGTTTCTGGATATCTTAGGAACAAAAAACAAATTATAACGAAACTTTAAATAAAGAACTGAGTGGTAAAAATACTTTGGATTTGTATTAAGGTCAATAAATTTAAATTCTGTTGAGACGATTAAAACCTGGCACATGACTTTAGTGAAGAGCATCGTCGTATGCAGTTTCACACTTTGCTCAACTTTCTATAACATTCTTTCCTACAATATTAAAAATAATATACCTAGCAAAAATTTCTCAGATTCATAAACTATAAGTTACATATTTCGTTGTATAATCTGAACTGTAATTATTTGACTCAATTACTTCATTTAACAAACAATACTGCAGCGCACAATTTTTTCTAATTATGAAGATTTTGAATTACTCTCGTTTGTTTAACATGATTATTTAACGTATACCCTGCCATCACGGCAAAAATATTAGAAACGTAGCTAATTCTGTGTATAAGTTTATTATAAATACATAGCTTTACTTTTGGCGAATTTTAAGCTACGTGTGACCTTTATTTTATTTTATTTTGCTTGCCTTGTCTTCTTTTATTTTCAAAATATAATATTCTCCTTTGTTGTGTTTTATGTACATACCTAATGATTTTTATTTCTTCCACTGTATTAATGAAATAATATGTAATTTATCTTTTTTTTTTTCATTTGAACATATCTAAGTTACAATGTATATTGCATTATCTATTGAGTCACAGATGACAAGCCCTCGTAGCGCAGTGTGTGTGACACTAGCTTACCACACCGAGTGTTCCGGGTTCGATTCCCGGTAAGGTTACAATTTAATCTATGTGATTTACTTAAACTTGTGTGTTTTGTGATGTTTTTTGCTTCTGTAATTGGGCTTCTGTAAGCATTAAAAAAAAATGCCGAAAGCAATGTGATCGATGCGTCGTCTGGAGATGGAGACCTCATCGAATGGACAGTGATCTATGTTTATACCCATTTATTGACGGATATGAAGTGTTTTATTCACTATTTAAAAAACGTTCATAGATCCATAATAAATTATCCACCTTTTGATAATTTTGTTGTAAAATAAATTGTCACGTAAAAATCATTGCGTAAAAAGGTAGATGATTCAAAGATCGCAGGTTCGAATCTCACTCCAGAAAAGCAAGTTAGTCCTATTTTCATAGCACAAGCGTTTAGCTTAATTTGAAAATAGTAAGAATATTGATGTGACACGAATTCCGTGTTTGCATATCTATTTAAAAATAAATGAATAAAGAAATGCATCGCATTTTCGGTGTTAAAATTCGAGAAAAATAAAACAAAGATCTGCGGAAGGCGTTCCTCGCGAAATATCTCCAAATTCAGTGCAGTGTCGTCACGGGAATAATCTCGGTAATTTTAAATTTCCTGCCCCTCCGCGCAGTGGCGTATCTCGTCCTTTCAAGATGCGCACGGGCTGCCACTGACAAAAGGTTTAAGGAATGTCCTAATTTGGTCGCCTCCCTTCTCGCCGAATCCTCGCTCCAGAGAAGTCCCTTTACCTTAAATAATTAGCAAAAAGCAGATGTCTTTAACATTTCATTTAAGTTCACTCTTTTGCCTTTTTGTCATCAGAGGACAGAAAAGACAACCTTTATTCGACAGATGCATAATGAGGATTGTATCTTGGTACAGTCAGAGACGCCTGTAGCTTGTAAAATATCCAGCTTTTTATATATTATTTTTTCACGATAAATTGATAATAATGAGGGCAGACCCACCACTTCCCAGGACCGTTTTATAAGCAAAAGCTCCTATATCGGTCCTAGTCATTCGCCGCCAGGTTGTCATTTTTTAATGCTAAAGGCAACCGTGCAACCCAGCACTGCAAATCAGAATTTTGCCCTCATTGTCCCGTTAGTTCACTTCTTTATTATTTAAAAAACATACATAAACCACCGAAATATTTCAATACACAAAGTAATATTTCAATACACTAACACAATCTATAAGCATATACAAAACACTAAGTATAAAGGCACAAAGGAAAACACAGAATGTAAGGAGCAAACAGGTCGGGACATTTGAGGGTATAGGAAAAGAAAACTCCCTTTTGGGTTAAACAGACAGCACAAAAATAAGTACATTGAAACATGGACTTACGCACACCCACCAAATTGATAATAAGTAATTAAATTAAATTAATATTTAAATCCTTCTGGGTGTAATTGCTGAAAATAACGCAAACTCAAAATTACATTCAACCTAAATCACCACACCATAAATGACCTGCACAAAGTTATCAACACGTCAAACCCGGAAGAATTGATATGCATATAAGTACATATTGAAAAGATAAAAATGCTTTCTGAAACAATGAACAAATTACTAAAAACCAACATCACCTTATATCAGAATTGTATTTTATTCTGTATTTTTTTGTCACGAAACTGTTGAAACAGTAAGAACTGCATAAATCCGATGATCTAACAACACTCTGGAGGTTTTGTAGTAAATTAGAAATTACTGGAAAAGTTTAGAAATCGCTCAAACGCTCTCGAAAGTGCGCGAAATGTCATTCCCTGTTTAAAGAGCGACATGACTGCTGCACGGCAAGAAAAAAAAATGAATTCACTTATCGAGGATTAGTAGTGAATTATAAGTATATTTTAAATTAGTAATCCTCGTTGACTGCATTCAAAAGATTTTTTTTAATTTTTTGATATTGCTGTCTTCGCTTCTATACCCCACAAATTATGATGTGAAAAATTAAATAATTAATAAAATCTAGCAGATTTCAATAAGATTAACTTGCCGATGTAGTGGTCATGACGCTCGCCTAGTGATCTGGTGGTCGTTGGTTCGAGCGCCATTCCAGGACACCAGCAAGTAAGTCCTATTTCCATAGCTCAGGCGCTCAGCTTAGTTTGAAAAATATTGAGAATAATGTTGCAACACGTATTCCGTGTTCACATCTCGTAAATGAATTATTAATAAATATCATAAATTAAATAAAAATGAATTAAATTAAATTAATTAGTATCATAAATTAAATTTTAAAAATACATACGTCCGTCTAATGCATATGCAATCTTCATAACTGCATTTTGGAATTGCTATTGGTTAAATTACGACACGGAAAACCGAAATTTTTGCTTTTTATTGATGAGTTGTGAATTTATCGTGTTGAAAATTTCATTGCACAATGCTAGCACATTCCGTTGCATCTAAAAATTTCACTCCAACCGCGCCGTAGGGAATATAATTTTTAAAATACAGTCGAACTCGGTTATAACGAACGCGACGGGACCAACTAAATTTGCTCCTTATAGCCGGGACTCCTTATATCCGGGATTCACTTTTATCACTTTTTTTTTTGATTGTGAGATGTTATTTTCATGAGCAGCTAAATAAAAATCCTTATCTTTCCAGAGCGATGAAACTGTAGAAGACGATTGTGAAAACTTTTTACAGACTTTTTGACGCCGATATTTTCGACTTTTTTGAGAACCTAGAGACACTTTCGTTTGTTAGTGAACATGTTTCCGATAGAACAATTCGCGTTTTACTGATTAGGCTTTTAAATGCTAATACAGTAAACGGCATAAAATAAACTGTCACCATAAACATTTTGGAAACCCCCAATAATCGGAGTTATATGACCAGTATTCTCGACCTTCAGTAAACTATTGCTTGCCTGCGCACGTGGGATTTTCGGACACAAGTTTGTGTACATCATAAAGTGAACCCTAATTAAGTGCGAGCCGCTTTAAAAGCAAAGTGAAAAAGTTCATTGTTATGAGTACGTATTTGTTTTTTTTTCTGTAACCCAAGCAAATATGTTTGCAGAGTTTCTAAAATTTGCTCCGTATATCCGGGAATCGCGCTCCTTATAGCCGAGACCGATTGTATGGGAATATGCGCAAATCAAAATGAATTCACAGTTTTTCTCATTACAGCCGGGATCTCCTTATATCCGAGCTCGTTATAACCGAGTTCGACTGTATATCAAAAATAAGATATTTATATTTTTTTGTTTAAGTCCTCTGGCGTAGAACAATAGACGCGGAGAGGGATGAACCGAAGGATTGGTGGGGGTGACGGGGAAAGGGCGGGGGGATTAAACACCAATCAGATTTTTGTTAAAAAATAATGAAGGGCTGTCAGAAATCCTCGCTAGAGCTTAGCAAAGGGCTTTACCTCACATAATTAGTTTCCTTAATCGAAACTTTAATCGGAAATTAATAAGCCGAGCCGATTTTTGACTTGAGCCAAGCTAGAGTAAGGCGGAATAATTTATCAGGAGCTGTCGGCCTTAAAATGTTTTTCTCAGTCAACTTTGACTATACAAAAACAAAATTTTATTAATAAATAAATTTTATTTAGATAAATTTTTGTGTGTTTTTAAAACTTGTAAATTTTGAAACAATCATGGAAAGGTTTAACTAAATACACTTTAAAAGTGCAATATCTTAGTAAGTAAGTCATGCTTTATTACAAAAATACGTTTTTACTTGGAGAGATTCGTTTTGGAACGAAATTCTTAAAATTAAAAAAAAAAATTGTATTTTGTAAAAATGACGGTTAATAAGAAATTTAATCATGCAAGACTAAATATTTTAACTGAAGTATAAATGTGTCTTAAATAAACTCTATTATATCCCAGTCCCCTCGCCTGAAAAGGAGGTTGAATTCATTTCTATGCAATTTTACTCTCTGTGGAGAAAGTAGCCTTTATTTGCACTTTTGTTTACATGTACAAGTACACAAAAGTGTATATATAGGCACTTTTGTTTACATGTACATATACACAAAAGTGTATATATAGACAAAATCTATATATACACTTTTGTCCGAACTAGGTTAATATTAAAGATCATGGATGTGCCATAGAGAAGAAACTATTTTTAATATGGAAAAGTAGGTATGGAAGTCTTTTTTAAGTGTTCCTAGGGCTAACGACCTATCGTATGGCTGGCTTAAGTGGCCACTTGATATGTCTTGATTATATCTGTAGGCAAAAGGAAGAATGCTTACTTACTTACTTACTTACTTACCATCACGCCGTTTCTCCTTGGAGGTAAGCAGAGATGGTAGAGTGCCACACTCTTTTGTCCTGACATACAACTCTCGCCTCATCCACATTCATATATCTTCGCATGCAAGCTCGCCGGTTGATGATGCTTCTAACGGGACCATCTTCCAGTATCTGATTAATCTGGTCGTACCACGTCTTCCGCGGTCACCCTCTCTTTTTGGCACCGTCAACACTTGCGTTATATAACTTTCTTACCATTTGTTCCTCATTCATTCGCTCGATAAAATCGAGTTTTGAGTTAAGATTGAGTTGTTCTTTAGATGCACATCTAGCAAGGAAAAATTAAATGAATAATTACAATTTTTAAATTTTTTAAATGACCTGATTAATTATTTGAATAATTTGGCAAGAAACAGCGATATTAGTCCACTTGGTTCAATGTTCTTGTGCAAAAAAAAACTACTGGTGCAAAAATTATATAAAAATAACAAAGACGAAATTCACAAATTTTGTTTTGGCTCTCCTGAAAACCTGCATTTTTTGACTTATTCGATTGTTCCTTTCGCTTTCTTTCTTCCTTTCTATTATTAGCGTAAATATATGTCTTCTTTCACTTTTAATATTTGATAATGCTATGTATGTTAATCTAATAATTTTTTATTTCTGTGTGGGAAAGGTACAGTGAGTGGACTTTTGCAGGCCTCTCCGGTTCTCGTCACCCTTTACACAGATACGGCCTTTTAGAGAAAAAATTGTTAACCTGGCGACGTATGAGTAGGGTCGATATGTCAGCTATCACTCATAAAACGACTCTGGGAATGCGGAAGGTGTCCATTCGCTGTTCCTTTCGCCCACAAATAGGTCTAGATTTATTTATTTATTTATCTTCATCTTCATGCAAGCCGGTAGGAAGAGGAGCCGCTTATCTCACTAAGAAGAACTTGTGCCGAGATGAGCAGCTAACAATATAGTGGGAACAAAATAATATTAATATAAAACAAAATACATAACTAAAAGATTGATCAATTAATTGAGGATATAAATATAAAATGTGGATAGTTAAAACAGTAGATATTGTAGAATACAAAAGCAATAGTGAAACTAAAAAGAACATATGTAAAGAATCATATGTATGGATAGTAACAACACGCCCCATCGAGGTCATCAAGACACAGTGCATTATTCTATTATAGTGGAAATGTCAGAACTAATGCATTAGCAAACTCTGTAATCCCCAGAACACACTCATTAGGGAATGAACATGCAGAGGCGGCTGATATTTTTGCTGATAATATAACTGTGTATAGGACAAAGTTACAATTCTTTACATCTCAACTAAATGGAAATAAATAATAAATTTTTCTTTTTCTTCTTACTACTTAAACTTCCCTTTTTAATTTACACAAATCTATAAGATGTACTTGAATCTTTTTCACTGCAATCTATTTCTTTTTCGTCTTACTATTTACAATAATTTTCTTCTTACTATTTAAGCTTCTCTTTTTAATTTACACAAATCTATAAGATGTACTTGAATCTTTTTCACTGCAATCTATTTCTTTTTCGTCTTACTATTTACAATAATTTTCTTCTTACTATTTAAGCTTCTCTTTTTAATTTACACAAATCTATAAGATGAACTTGAATTTTTTAACAGCAATCTAAATTTACATAATTCTATTATACGTTCTTGTACCTTTTAACTGTATATCTGTCTTATGTTATTTTTAAAATTTATATTTTATAAATTTTGTATAAGCCCAAAAGTGTGCTCAATAAATAAATAAATAAATATAGATGTTGTTGAATACTAAAGCAAAAGCAGAATTAAAAATGTATATATGTAAAAAATTCGCGTATATTAAATAATAAAAAAATAATATATTGAGCAAAAAATTAATGATGTCTCCCTGGGGATGAAAAGTGGGGTATAAAAGCAAAGGCAGCAATATCAAAAAAATTAATGCTGTTATCAAAGAATACTTTTTAATAATGTGCTGAATTTGAGGTTTTATAGGAAACATAGCCTATAAATTTATAGGAAACATTATTTTGCAAGGGATAGATATATAAAATCTAGGATTCAGTACATTATAAATAAGTTATCCTCGGTGACTGCATTAAAAACATTTTTTAAATTTTTTTGATATTGCTCTCGTTGCTTTTATACTCCACAGACATAGTATCGTTCTTCAAAATTTTAAACATACTCAAAATATTCCGAATAGATAATTATTCTACGTTAAATGATTATAAAATAAAATCCGAAGGCTTTCATTTGACGCGGAGCGAACTGACTTAAGCCATGTATTCACTAGGGGACATATCGCGAAACATTCCGCTCGGCATGTCGCATCAACATCTACGCTCATGTTTCGGGGACAATGACGCGGCCATTTGACGTGTACACACCGGGACTCGCATATTTTGTCGCGGAAATATCACCCGATGAGCTTATGTTGACAGCTGCGGTATCTCATTTGGCGAAAACGTGGTTCCGCGCAATTCGAAATGTTTTTTTGGGTCGCAATTTCAAATAAACGAGGTTTTACTGTAGTAAATTGAATATTATTAAAAACAAGGTCCTTTTTGCAAATAATTATTGTTTTCCAGACGTCGCGGAAATATATAGCCCTATGAGGTTATGATAATAGCCGCGTATCTGTTTATGTTAATGAGTTTATCGAAAAGTAAGAGGAGAAAAAAGAGGAGAATGCGAAATTATTTACTGCAAAGAGAAAGAAGGACAGACATTCTATGCGATCTTCGATCGATACAGCTCGATGAGTTCAAGAACGATTTCGTTTCCCTGCATTGTCATCTTGACACATACAGCGCATGCGTATTCACTAGTAAACATACCACGTGGTACTGACGCTCCGCGGAATGTTTCAGTGAGTACGCTCGGGTACCGTGCGCATGGCAACGTTGCCACGGCACGTAGAAATGCCGCGCTATGTTGTGCGCGAGGTCGCGGAACACTGCACGACGTTGCAACGTCACGTAGACTCTATGCCGCGCGTGCTGTTAAGGGACAATTTGTCCCCTAGTGAATACATGGCTTTAGGCTTTAGGGGTAGCCGGGCGGGGTGTCTGGACCGCAGTCAGGCCCGCGTCCGCCCTCAAGGGCAGACATTTTTAACCTGTCAAGCGGGAGGCCGTGCGCGACCTTTGAATGTTAACCCTTTGAGGTTCAGTGATCGCTTTCGGCAGTGTACGTTTCAGTGGACGCATTGATAAATGTCAAATTTTAAAGTGTATAAAAGCGAAGCGTTGAAAAGCTTTTTGACATTTTTAGTGAATTTTTATTTAAAGCGTTAAAATGGATCTTTTTACTCCCTTTATATTAAAATGTGGCGTCTGCTTGCTTGCTTGCCGGCTTGCCGTCGAAAAAACTTTGGATCGATTTTTAACCCTTTTCCCGTGATCCAATCGAGCTGCAACTTTGCAAGCAGACTCATAACGACGATCAAGAAGATTTATCAAATTTTCGTTAACAAAAATTAATAAATATAGCATAATTTTGGATTTTTCAAATTTTTAATGTTTTTTTCATACAAGTTGTATGGATATTTCAACGCATATGGTAGACGTGAAACCCGAAAATGAGAAAGGGAGTATTGTAAAAACTTGGTTTTTACGGGTTACTTTTTATATTACTTTATTCTTACCAAAGATATTTGTTATAGCCCGGGAAATCTTGCAGAAGTAGTTGAATATATTATTACGGGTCGTTAAAACATTGGAAATTAATTAACGATTTATTAATGAATGATAAATTGTTTTAATGTACTGATAAAGTCACTTAACACGAATTTAATTTAATCTCTTATCTCGAATTCAAACTGTTTCCCACTTTACACCTCGTCTATGTATACTTTAGTATCGTCGGGTAATATTTAAGTTATCACTTGCTAGAATATTCCTTTTGAATATCACACGTAAGTAGTTGCAATTTTCTTCAAATCCTGATTTATTATTTATGGTTCCGAATTCCGCGACGGGTCGCCATTCTGCTGCTGATAATTGTTTTGATAGAAACGTCAAAAGAAATTTTAACTGCGCAACTGTCAGTTACGCTTTGTATACGCAACACGCTGGCCTTTACTAGTTACTTAATACCTAGAACTTTCTTCTCGCTTCCAGTGTTCACGATCTCATTGTTGTCATCGACATATTACAATATAAAATATAAATATAAATTATAATAAATATAAAATAAAATATGAAATACAATTTCGAGGTCCACACTTATCCTACGAGAAGTAGGGGTGATTTTAGGCTTCCACAAACGAAAGTGGCAGGAACACAAAATAATTTGTACTATAATGGTCTTAAATTGTTCAATGAACTGCCAGCGAATGTGAAGGAAGTAAAAAGTCTCACTAATTTTCGTAGGTTAAGTGCAGAATATGTAAAAGATGCATGATCGTGTTACGTTGTTTCGTGTCTATTTTTTAAAAAAATATCCTTACATAATAATGTCTTTAAATAAAAATATATACCTATATAAATAAATTAATTAATTAAGGAAAATAAAAAAATAATCTTAAACAAAACTTTAACCCTTTTTACTTTAAATAAAAATATATACCTATATAAATTAATTAATTAATTAAGGAAAATAAAAAAATAATCTTAAACAAAACTTTAACCCTTTTTACATTAAACAATTATTCTACACATATTTACACTTGGACTTATGACTAACTCAACTTTCACTAACATTCCACTTGATACTCTATAGATACATAATAACTACCTTATGAAAATAAATACTACTGACGAACTCGAAAAAATATTATAATTGTGTGCTATAACGCCATTCTGGGACAGGCGTAGCCTAGTAGAGTGGCGTAATCCACAAATTAAACAAAACAAAAAAATGTGTAAATTATCTTATGTTTTATCTTATGTTTTATTGTTAAATTAGTATTAAGTATCTTATTTGTAAACAAGGATTTTTAAATAAATAAATAAATAAATTGTGCCAGATGTGAAAATGTGTTTCTATTTATGATTAGTTATGTTTATTTACGTTGATATATTTTTGGAACGTTTATATTTATTTTGCTATGTTAATTTATGTTTTAAAAATGTAAAAATGTAAAGATGTAAAAATGCGTTATTTTTACAACTAAATAAAAAATTTACAAACAAAAAAAGGATTCTGTACGCAATCTCTGTTACCATCTCACTATATTAATTATATAGAAAAATTGTACGATTTTATATGAAGTGTCTGCAATCTTGGTTACTTAATTATTTTTTTAATGGCAAATTAGAGCTCTGAAACTTTCACAGACAATGCAATATAAAGCATTTTTAACATGATTTGTTTGAGATATGTACTCGGAAGATGTAATTAATTTCAGTAGTTCCTTTAGATCTAGTAGTGTACATGAGTACCTACTTACAGGTGATTGCCTAAAGAGTATTTAATTTATCTTGTTAATTAATTAATGTTTTGCTCCCTCCCTTGCAGCGGAGGAGATCGTGTCAGAAAAGCAAAGCACTTACTTCAATGAGACTACTGTACTTCTGGTCCACAAAAGGTTATTAGCAGATATTTGGGTAATGGAACCCCCGTGAGATTAAATATCACCGCGCTAGATCGGTCTACCGGAGCGCCAATGGAGAAGAGGTCGGTACTAATCTCACTTCCTCTGTCGGCCAATCCGGTAAGGTAGTTACCGGCCGGCCCGTCAGGTTCCGTTGGAGCGCCGCTAGATGCCTCCAGGTGTCCGCCTCACCACGTAAAGATAAGAAATAATGTGGAGCAAAACGATACTACAAGCGATGTCTCTAGAGGAATGATGCAGTGGTGAGAGTAAAAAAAGGGTTACAAAAGCACGTACTCAAATTTTTTTGAATCATTTTCTTTCTCTGTTGTCACGAAATCGTGGCTATGGGAGGAAAATTAAATACTCAAAATAATTAAAACTTACTACTCATAGGCACTAGATATGAATTTAATCGGAGCATCGTTTTTTTATTCACACTAATTATCACTATTTATTTATTTAATATTCATGGAAGACTAACAGCACAACAAAGAAGCATAGAAAACATTGATATAATATAGATGGCCAATTACAGGTCTCAACATTTAGAAATATGTTAGTAATGATAAATATTTATGAATTAAACTAAGGCATGTTAAAAATTATGTAACAAGAAGAAATGTATAGAATTAATTAATTAATTCCACGTATAGAATCTTCCAAACAAGTACATCTTTGATTCGCTTTACTATTATTATCTTTTGCAAGAGTTTCGCTATGGTTCACACTAGTTTACTTATCGTTCACACGTAAGTACCAAGTCTGGGCTTATTTCTGGTCCTTTCTGCGGTCGCGCGTTGGATCGCCGTTCCTTACCGCTTGTTAAAATAACTACCTTGATGACAGATATTTTATAATATTATTATTAGTTATTCACGAATTGTAAATAACTTAACGTTTGTTTACGTTTTGGAGCTTTCTGATTGATTGAATTTATTAATTTCTAACCTGTCTAACCAACTTAAAACGTCAAAATTGATTGCATTACAATATTATAAAATAGCTGTCTAGATACAGAAATAGCATACGATGCCCCGTATTTATAGAGATCCGTTTTCTAGACGTTTCACGAATTTCTTGGATTATGCCATAACTTTGTGTACAGGGTGTCCCGTATCTCGACGTCAAGCCGAAATCGGGTGATAGGCCAAGTCATAATAGTTATCAGAAAAATATTTAAAAAAATATATATAATTTTTAAAACACATGACTTATATTTTTTTTAAATATTTTTCTAATAACTATTATGACTATTATCACCCGATTTCGGCTTGACGTCGAGATACGGGACACCCTGTATTTGTAGGTATTCTCTGTATGTACTTCCAATTTAGTAAAAAATTGTTTCCAATAGAGTGCTAGTGTAAAATTCTCAAATTTCATGTCATTTTACACTTAAATATATTTTTAACAAATGAAATATCTTACTTACTATTAATACTTTGAATATTACAAACAAATAAAAAAAATGATAAAGCCAATTCCCAACCCTCGAAGAAATCACAGAGCGTGTGTTAATTCAGCGTGACTGACTGTGTACACCAACCCTCGAATAAAACAATCCCCAGGTGTGCACAGGGCCGCCACCCACACCCTTAACCCTGAACCCCCATATCTAACCTTTCACTGGAGAGCGTAGAGAAACAAAACAGAACAAATTTACCCTGTGCGCACAATTACCCAGAACTACCCTAGATCGGATTTAGGGGAGGTGTTGGGCAAACCGCGCCGAATTTCGAAAGTTGCGATAAATATATTGTAATTTTATTCAATTATTTGCGGTATTTGTGAGCACGGTGATTATTTTGTATCTGGTAGGGATATTACCAAGAGAAAAGGAAATTGTATCATGTGCTTTTCTTCATATTACTTCATTTTAAACTTCGCTTAATATGCCCAAACCATCTATCTAGATGGTTTGGGCATATTAAGCGAATTTATTTATTTATTTCAACGGTTACTAACCCTATTACAGTAATTTGATGTTGTACTAATTACCTTATAATATAAAATCAGAGTAAGTAAAAGTAAGAATAAGATAATAAAGATGAAATATGTAGAATACAGAGTTAATATTAAATAACATAATAATGTCAAAAGTACGCATAAAATAACAGAGATAAAAAAAAAAATAATTACAGAGTAAATATACAATAACAAAAGTATTAAGAAGAAGTAATATATATATTCAATAGTATGAAAAAGTTAACAAATGAGAATTAATTACAATTTATGAAATTATGTAGCAACAGAGTTAGAAACTAAAATGGACTGCCTTTTTTCTCTAAGAAGTAATTTTATGTTACACAAAATACATCTTATAATATAAAGTGACAAAGTAATTTATGATATAAAATGAAAAAATAATTTATAATATAAATTGAGAAAGTAAATAAAAGTAAGTGTAAGATAACAAAGATAAAAGATATAAAATACAGAGTAAATATAAAAAGCGTAATAGTGACAAAAGTCAGAATAAAATAACAAAGATATAAAATTTAAATGCAGAGTAAATATAAAATAATACAAGTATAAAAAAGAAATAATACACATTATCAATAGTATCAAAAAGTTAAACGGTGAATTAATTACAATTTATGAAATTATGAAGCAACCGAGTTAGAATGAATGATGAAAGAATGGTAAGGAAGTGTTGATGGCGCCAGAAAGAGAGGGCGTGGAAGACGTGGCATGACCAGATTAACCAGATACTGGAAGATGGTCCCGTTAGAAGCCTCAACAACCGGCGAGCTTGCATGCGAAGATGTATGAATGTGGATGAGGTGAGAGTTGTATGTCAGGACAGAAGAGTGTGGCGCTCTATCCTCACTGCCTTCCCCCACGGGGAAATGGCGTGATGGTAAGTAAGAAAGTAAGTAAGTTAAACATCTAAATGTAGTTCTACGGAACAACACTCCTGTCAAAAAACTCTTGTACAACGCTAGGTAACTACATACATTTTTCAACTTTTAGAGTTATAAGGGAGCTTTGGATCCCAATCATTTCTATATTAACTTAGCGAAGCTATCGTGTAGGAGAATCGTAAGTGATTTAATTTGTTTGTATAAAATTATTAATGATTATGATTACTTACAGAATATTTGGGCGGTCGGTTTCGCGAGCTATTCAATGTAAGTACCTACCCATAGCACTAACTGTATTATAAATTCACATATACGTCGATTGCACCGTCTAGATAATCAATATAACTCTGTCGATATACTTAATGCTCAAACACTGTATACATACAAAAAATTTACTTATCTATACGATGACGGACAAAATTGCCACCACCGCACGCGGGTCGGAGTTATGAAATAAATATTTTCCCTTCTTAATCTTCGCCGATGAAGCGCTTGATCCCGACACTTCAACAACTAGCCACGTACAAATTGTACTTACAGAGTTCTTCCTAGTTCATGGGCGCAGAGCTCCGCGTGGTGGATATCGAATTATGGTCCTATCTTCAATTCTCCCGGCTTCGTCGAATTCGGAACAGATCGATGCGTCAATTTCGAAAGACTATAACTTGAACTGTGACTACGGCTACGTCGAATTAGGATACAAATTATTTCGATTCTCAATTGAAAAGGACACCGACACACTCCGCGTTCCAACTGTCAACTGGTCGGATTTAATTCCTGGATAGCGATTGGCGTAGAACATATAGGATGTCAGTTTCAACCAATCACTTCATCATTTCGCAGCCGGCGGTCATGAAACATATCTTCTATTTTAATGTTTTCTTGTATAACTTATTCTAAATTTTATTGTATTTATATTGTTGACATTCTTATGAAATAATTAGATAGCTATGCTACTTAAAGAATTTGTGTTTTATATTATGTCAAAGCTTTATTCGTGGCATGTTTTAATAATAAACAAAATAAAATGTTTTAACAATATTTTTATAAGTAAGTAAGTCTCACAGAGACGAAGTTATTTATTCATGAGAAAAGTGGATGGAAGACTTATTATATTATTTATCCTTAATCATCCCCCTGGGGACCAAATCCAGTACTTTCATATAAAAATATTGTTAAAATATAATATACTGGTACATGATAGAAGCTAAAAATTGAAAATATTGAATTTCAGGCATATTCTAGTAGACATGTAATAATTCGAAACAATATCATATTATATATGTCAATAAGGAATATTGCTAAAAAATTCCACTTTGAAAAAATTTAATATAGAGGTTTCATTATGTGATGAATCACCTGTTTCTATAGATTTTTTTTTTTATTATATTATTTTTATTTTGAACTCTAAGATGATTTAAATGCTACGCGGGGAAAAATTGAGCTAAACTGGCCGTAGTATTGGAGCTACAAAAATTTGGGAATGATGAAACGCTAGTATTGGGAGGGAGTTAGTAGCGATTGATCGGATATAGGTTACGAGCAGTTAATATTCAATTCTTATAAAACATATTAATCTTGTGGTAAAGCCGCGTTTGGTACAAATGGTTGACGATCGGCGCGGTCCGAGCGGTCCACATGTGCTTCCCAAAAAAAATACTGAACACGGCTTTCGTAGATTTGGGTCGCGATTATTGCGTTTAGGGCCGTTAAAAAACCGATTAACGTCTACTCTAAGGTGACGATGATATTGACAGTTCCACGAGGTTTCTGAATTATTGACTTTTGTGCTCGGGTTTTGAAATCGTTTGAGAGCCGTATATCTTCATCTCGAGTGGATCCCCGTGCAACAGAGAGGCAGAATATTGAGCAAAACTAAGGAAGGCAGGTCTAATCGGGGGATCGCGAGAGGAAAACGCCCATAAATAATTTGTAATAACACGGATTAAAACGTATACGATATACCAGAGGGGTGACCTTAACTGAGCGGATAATGATTTATTTTCGTTTCGCGGGAATCGGATAAAGTAGGCAGATAGAAAAGTTAACTATAATTCTATTATATTTATCTGTAGACTAACGCTCTTCAGGCTTTTACAACAGATAGGTAATTGTGCAATGACGGTATATACGGTTAGGAAAGAGATAACGATAACGTGTAAGCATATTAATGGCACGACAAGAAAATAATATACTCGAATATAGATACAATATATTAACTATGTAATCACTACAAACCTGCCCTACGTTAGCGTAGTTTCAACAGGACGGGTAACGTGTATACGATTGGCTATTCTAGCTCAGATTTCGCCGGATTTGCTAGTAATAACCACAAAACATAATTGGAACAAGTGTATTCAATTCAATTCAATTCAATTCAATTTATTTCACGATAATATGTACATGACAAACAAAATGTTTAAGGCATACATATTAGAAGTATATATCAAAAATGAAAATATTTAATAAATTAAAAATAACATAAATCTGGTCAAAGGTGTAGGAGAGTCCCGCTTCGGAAAACCCCCTCAGACACATGGAATATATCAATACCCAGAGCGATTTTGTTCAGCATGGCTGTGGCTCTTCCAACAGGCATAACCATCGGCAGGTTGGTCCTGTATATTGGAATGTGAAACGATCTATGCTGACGATGTCTAGTGTAATTGTCAGGAGCATACAAACCAATGCTCTGCATAGTTTGGGGATCATCAATCATACCGCGCAACAATCTAGATAAGAATATTGTAAATAAAATAATATGAATTTGCGGCCCATATACACATGAAATAAAAGGATAAAGCGTATGGGTATCTTATAGATGGATGGATAAATGAAACAAATATATATAGGAGTAAATGCAAGTAAAAAGCAAGCATATAAGTACCAAAAAACATAGGAGAACATAGTGTGATAGAAATTCGAAGACGGGAGGAACAATAATGTGAAGTGGAACGGATATAGCAAGAGCATGTAACAATGATAAACGTACAAATACAGACAACTACTTGAGACCGATTCGACAGATACTAGCAATCTTTCAACACACCTATAAGAACATGGTGAGCGGTATATAGTTATCAGCGGAGGCGTCCAGTGCCTTGGCAATGAATGAGCACTGAATTAATCCGACGCCTTGCCTGCGGCACTGGAGGTTTATTTACTTATTTGTTTTATTTGTTTTCATTTATTGGGTTTCTTACAGCCATATAATTAATCAATCTTTGAAGAAAAGACAATAATTGATGCACAGAGTTTTGGGCCAATTACGCGAAAAACACATACATACAATCGATAAAAGAATAATAAAAACATGTCCAATAGTGGGTTGTGTGAGTGTGTATCTGTGTGTTTATTTATTTGTTTATTTATTTTGTTTTGGGAAAAAAATAAAAGCAAAACGATCTTAAAAATCTTCCACTGAATTTAAAAATTTAATTTAACTTACATTAATAGTTTATTGTGTTATAGCGAATAGTACTCTTCCAGTATTATATTGTTCGAGAATATTCACTGTCTATGTAACATAGTTATCTTGTGGATCAATCTTACTGCAAATAAAAATAATAATAAATGGTTACAAATTATGTTTAAATTCCGCAACGGAGGGAGCTAATACGTCCCTGTGCGCGGAGAGTCGCGGCCAAAAGACAGGATTCATTGGGGACCCACGAGGAAAGATCGCCCAAAATAAATTTAAAATTAGGTATAGTGCCTTTGGATGATTGTTATATCTAGGTATGCAGTGTGCACGTGGTGAATATATGGAAATTGATCCCATGATATAGCGGCCAAGAAACGTTAAATTTCCGATAAAGACGAGCGGAAATACGGGAGAACGGGACAGGATAATGGTAGATAATGAAGAAAGATCAACTATGATTAGGGGAGTACCCGATAGATTGTGGTTACGGTTGATCAAACGACAATATGGACTGAACTTAGAAATTAAATATTAAAAATTAATTATCGCGCTTGTGAAGCGAGTTCAAACCGTCTGAAGCCACCAAGTCCGTCCCAAACGGGCACAGGGATGGAGATAGAGACGGCAATAGGAGGTGGGATCAACTGACATATCCGAGTGGAGATATGGTTTTTTTTTGCCAAATTGAATCTTAGGAACAAAGAATTTGGTTTCAAGGAAAGTAGGATATTGAAAATCCTGGAAACACACGACTTAGGACCTTTGGCTGCTAGGGGGGGTTTAAAATGTCAAGACACAGCAGAAATCAGGCAGTTGGTGACGGTCTACGAGAGCGCAAAATCTGCGTCGGTTGTTTTTTTGAGTGATAATTACCGTGAGTGATAATTACCGTGAGTGATAATTACCGTCGACTTAGAGTGTCTCAGTGGGTGAAAATTATAGTTTAACTTCAAGTGAAAGTGACATACGGGTAAATATACTCTTCGACATTGCTCACGTTAAAAGAAAAGGGGGGTACGGGTTTGATTTTATTTTATAAAGGGTAATTAATTTGGCATATTAGAACTTCGGAAATTACTGCGCTCTATTAAGTTGATTAGTCCGGCATATATAGAACTGATATTTGCAGATCTCCGGAAACTAGCTGTGCGTTATAAAGATACCTATTTTATGCTAAACACGCGGGAAATTGTTAATAAATCTTGTAAAATACCTATCTTATGCTAAATACGCGAGGTCCTGTTAAAAGGGTTTTAACTCAGAGTACGGGATTGATTTTATTTTATAAAGGTAATTAATCTGGCATATCGGAACTTCGGAAATCACTATGTTCTATAAAGTTAATTATTTTTGTCGTCTTACTAGGGTCACAGAATAATATTCGCAGAATTTCAGGAAACGGTAGAGTTCAAATTTAGTTAAAATTTCGTTTTACTAAGTATAGTATTGGCGGATCTCTGGAAACTAGCTGTGCGTTATAAAGATACCGATTTTATGCTAAACACGCGGGAAATTGTTAAAAGATAAAGGGGTTGTTACTAACAGATTCGATTTTAAATAAGTCTTATAAAATTACCTATTTTTGCTAAAATTTAATTAATTTAACTTGGTCACATTTTAATTTTTACATTTGTAGGGCATATAATATTTCGTTATATGAAATGTTTCGATTAGACCGGATTTATTTTAGTTATTGAAAGGATATTTAGTTTATTTTAATAATTTCTCTTGTTTATGTTTAATAGTAAGAGTCTGTTAAAATTATAGCGAATAAATTCTGGGATTAAAATACGTTTAGTGAAAAATATATAGCTGATCTCGCGGGGTATCAGGTTCAGCCCATAATAATCTAGATTTTCATTTCGTTTAAAATTATATAGAATAATTCCGTGAGAATCGGGGTTTATTTACAATTTTACAGATGTATGAAATTTCATTATTCTAAAAAATTATATAAAATTGCTTCCGTTCGGCCCGGGTTATCTTATATTATATAGGAAAACATAGGTCCCGCGCTATTAAAACATATAAAAACGTTTCATGTGGCCGGGATTATTACGCGCGTTGGGGAAAGTCTATAAGGTAAAAATATGTTTAATTTGATTCGGGTATTTTATATTTTATGAAAGATATTTGCCTCGCGGACTTAAACTATTTATTTATTTATTTTATTTTTAACTTAAACTATTTATTTATTTATTTTATTTAAACTATGAAAAAATGTTTCAATTAGTTCTGGTTATACTTTAGGAGTGATGTAAACTTCGCGGTTGTATAATTTGGGTTACTTTGTATTATACGAAAACGTAAATCTCGCGTATAAAAACGCGTATAAAAAAGGAACGTATATCATGTATTCAAACATATAAAAACTTCTAGTACATTGTTTCGATAGACCGGGGTTGTATTATACTTATAAAGATGTTGTAGGGCCTCGTTATATTGAAAATATATATAAACCGCCTGGGGCCGGGTCTCCTTATTTATAAACTATATAAGATTTCGTTACATTTAGTTATATAAAATGCTATCGTTCGGGAATTCGCGTTTCATTTTAAGCATATATAAATATAGGGTCCCGTTTTGAGCAATGTTAGTGTTTCGTTTAGAATTCGCGCCTTCATTTAGTAAATATGAAACATGTAGATTTCAATTGGAACTATTTTAAAATGTTTCGTTTAGAAATTCGCGTCTTGTATTATAAATGTGAAAATTATAGTATTCGTTTTGAGCTAAAACGTGTGAACATAGAAACACTACAGCTTTGACCGCTATTTTGTTTACTATGCCTAGGACATTCTTGCGGTGTATTAGGCTTGATGGTAAAATTTAAACTCTTACTCTGTTTAAAATATACGTAGTGTCTCCGCCTAGATTGGCTTCACGATATACTTTATGAAATTTGTAAGTTCCGCTGTCCTAAAATTATATAAAATTACCTTCGTTTAGATCGGGTTATATCATATTCCTCGTGGAACGCGTAAACCTCGTTGTCCTGAAACTAAATAAGGATGTTTCATCTAGACCGGGTTCATTTTACATTTTAGGAAGAATATAAGTCCCGCGTCTTTCACTACATAAAATGGATTTGGTAAGATTGGGGTTGTTTATACTTGTAGAAATTACAGAATCCCGTTATTCCTAAACTATATTAAAATGATAAATTATATTAAAATGAATTAAACTATATTAAAATTTGCCGGAGATCAAATATTCGAGATGATAATAAAATTATTTATTTATTTATTTTTATTTATTTGTTTACGCCCATTAGGCTTTTACATAAAGAGTATAAAATAAATTTCAAAAAGCACATACATCAAAAGTTTCAGGAATAGCACCAAATCATGAGTATAAAGATTAAAAATGTAGAGTAGGTAACGAGCAGCAATGCGTATAGGCTTTTACATGAAAAAAAAATATATCATAAAATTAAAAGAACATACATTAAACAATATAAATTACAAGTAGCAAATTATTAAAAGTACCGGAATAGCACCAAAACATGAGTACAGAAATTAAAAATATAAAGTACAAAGCGGCAATGTGTACGAAAAATATATATTACCCACCATTACATATTAACAGCTGAAGTCAGTAACGAAGCAGTATTGCCTCTTTAAGTGTAAACTTTACTTTCTCCAGACTGTCGACGAAGATGTCAATCATGCAACCATATTCATTACATTATATTAAGAATAATATAATTTTGTTATCAATGCACAAAACATTTTAAATCTATCTCTCTCAAAATTTAAAAAACACTATATGATCATTTCTTTTCAAAATATTAAATTTTTATATAATGTCTTAAATTTTTTATATATATAGCTGGCTATTCAAATTTAATATTGCTATATTATCGGTGAGTAAAAATTTCTGAGATCACTACTTTACGCCTTTTTGCATATATACCTTTTTTTTTACATAAATGTCTAACCTCATTATGTTTAAATTATGTATATATACTTTTTACATCTATACCCTTTATTTTTCTTTTACATTTAATCGTTTGTTGTATTTTAATTATGTATAAACCTGCTACTTTACACTTTTGCATATATACTTTTTTTTACATATATTTCTAACCTCATTACGTTTAAACTATGTATATATATACCTTTTTACATTTATACCCTTTATTTTTCTTTTACATTTAATCGTTTGTTGTATTTTAATTATGTACAAGCCTGCTACTTTACACCTTTTGCATATATACTTTTTTTTACATACATGTCTAACCTCATTATGTTTAAACTATGTGTATATACTTTTTTACATTTATACCCTTTATTTCTCTTTTACATTTAATCGTTTGTTGTATTTTAATTATGTATAAACCTGCTACTTTACACTTTTTGCATATATACTTTTTTTACATATATTTCTAACCTCATTATGTTTAAACTATGTATATATATATACCTTTTTACATTTATACCCTTTATTTTTCTTTTACATTTAATCGTTTGTTGTATTTTAATTATGTATAAACCTGCTACTTTACACTTTTTTGCATATATACCTTTTTTTTACATACATGTCTAACCTCATTATTTTTAAACTATGTATATATACTTTTTTTACATTTATACCCTTTATTTTTCTTTTACATTTAATCGTTTGTTGTATTTTAATTATGTATAAACCTGTTGTAAAAGGCTATTAAGCCGTGTAATTAATAATAATAATAATAATAATAATAATAATAATAATAATAATAATAATAATAATAATAATAATAATAATAATAATAATAATAATATTAAGAATAAAACTAAATCGGCGGACCCTAAAAGTAATATGTATTGACCTTATAAAGATGTAGACTAGTGGGGTTTTATTATAGAAGCAATCAATTCTTTAACAACAACAAGTGGACAAGTGGTTGCTTCATGGGTTTGTTAAAACTTATAAATGGATGGAATCCTAGATTCAAAGCTTAATCCCGGTATTTCGGATAAATATAAGAATATGTAACATCGGAAAATAACGGGTAACGGGTTTTATGAAAAATATCGGTGCGTATAATCATTAGAGTATGATCATTAGAATTGGAGTCTAGTCTCGATGACCCGGGAAGTACGGATACGTAAGACGGAAATAAGGACTATGTTGCAGTATTATTAAGATATATAAATACTTACAATTGTCGAGCTAGAGTCTAATTCCGGTATCTCGAGGAATATAAATTCAAGGAAAAGAAAATAATGTCTAGTTTCGGTTTGATTAAGGTATATACACCGTATAGTTGCCGAGGCTGGATACTAAGCCCCAGCTACGGAAACTTATAAGCGCGTAATGGCAGGATCAAAGGTTAGGTCGCGAACTATAATTAATTAGGGGCCTGTGAATCGTGTGCGCGTGCAAGGCAAGTGTCCGCAATCCTTAGGTATAAAGTGAGGTACATAAAGTGAAACTACGATGCACTGGAATGGATATAATCGGCGGCAGATGGGTAAGTCATGTCATCCTCTTTCCGTTTTGAGATTATAACGATATATAAAGGTGGCGCACGATTAAGAAGAATGGTCTCGGGTTCGACACCCCAGACAGA
This sequence comes from Agrypnia vestita, assembly GCA_016648135.1. Taxonomy (NCBI): domain Eukaryota; kingdom Metazoa; phylum Arthropoda; class Insecta; order Trichoptera; family Phryganeidae; genus Agrypnia; species Agrypnia vestita. The sequence goes on along the minus strand of JADDOH010006659.1, from coordinate 138,592 downwards.
GACGGAAGAAGCGCCGACAGTGAAAGCTAACCCCTGTACCGTAAACTTTAAATATACTTTTATCCACAGGTGTTTGTTTGCATGTTGGATCCGTACTGACCATAATAGGGGCGAATTAATTCGCCAAATAACCCTTCTCTGCATGTGTGTGAACTTCCAGGGATCGCGCGGCCCGTGTGCTCGACGCCGAATTTAATTATTCATTTCTATTTATTTATTTAATTGATGATTCATTAATACATTAGGTATTTATTTGTCTATTCATATGCCGCGTCCCAGTTATATATAGTCAGGCGGCGTTTCGATAGCATCATCATCGGCCCGTGTGCTCGACGCCGAACTTAATTATTCATTTCTATTTATTTATTTAATTGATGATTCATTAATTAATTAGGTATTTATTTGTCTATTCATATGCCGCGTCCCAGTTATATATAGTCAGGCGGCGTTTCGATAGCATCATCATCGGCCCGTGTGCTCGACGCCGAACTTAATTATTCATTTCTATTTATTTATTTAATTGATGATTCATTAATTAATTAGGTATTTATTTGTCTATTCATATGCCGCGTCCCAGTTATATATAGTCAGGCGGCGTTTCGATAGCATCATCATCGGCCCGTGTGCTCGACGCCGAACTTAATTATTCATTTCTATTTATTTATTTAATTGATGATTCATTAATTAATTAGGTATTTATTTGTCTATTCATATGCCGCGTCCCAGTTATATATAGTCAGGCGGCGTTTCGATAGCATCATCATCGGCCCGTGTGCTCGACGCCGAATTTAATTATTCATTTCTATTTATTTATTTAATTGATGATTCATTAATACATTAGGTGTTTATTTGTCTATTCATATGCCGCGTCCCAGTTATATATAGTCAGGCGGCGTTTCGATAGCATCATCATCGGCCCGTGTGCTCGACGCCGAATTTAATTATTCATTTCTATTTATTTATTTAATTGATGATTCATTAATTAATTAGGTGTTTATTTGTCTATTCATATGCCGCGTCCCAGTTATATATAGTCAGGCGGCGTTTCGATAGCATCATCATCGGCCCGTGTGCTCGACGCCGAACTTAACTATTAATTTCTATTTATTTATTTAATTGATGATCCATTAATTAATTAGGTATTTATTTGTCTATTCATATGCCGCGTCCCAGTTATATATAGTCAGGCGGCGTTTCGATAGCATCATCATCGGCCCGTGTGCTCGACGCCGAACTTAATTATTCATCTCTATTTATTTATTTAATTGATGATTCATTAATTAATTAGGTATTTATTTGTCTATTCATATGCCGCGTCCCAGTTATATATAGTCAGGCGGCGTTTCGATAGCATCATCATCATCACCATCACCAGCAGTGTCCCAGTTATATATTGTCAGGAGACGTTTCAATAGTACCATCATCATCATCTTCATTAGCGGTGTTCCAGTCATATATAGTCAGGAGGCGTTCCGATAGTATCATCACCATCATTAGCAGTGTCCCAGTTGTATATCGTCAGGAGACGTTTCAATAGTATCATCATCATCATCTTCATTAGCGGTGTTCCAGTCACATATAGTCAGGAGGCGTTCTGATAGTATCATCATCATCACTAGCGGTGTTCCAGATATATATCGTCGGGAGGCGTTGCGATAGTATCATCATCATCATCGTCATCACTAGCGGTGGTTCAGCTTTATATCGTCAGGAGGCGTTTCGATAGTATCATCAACATCATCATCATTAGCGGCGGTTCAGCTAAATGTCATCAGGTGACGTTTCGATAGTGACATCACCATCTTCATCAGTGATGGCAGGGTTCCAGTTACACATCAGTCGGAGATAATTAGGCAGATCCCATCATCATCGATGGCAGGATTCTAGCTGTACACCATTTGGAGAAAATACACCGACATCCCTGGCCAGGGGCTAGGCATATCCCTACTGTCCAGATCCACCTTTCCATCTACTAATACGAGGGGTCATGGCCTCGTGAAACCACATGGCAACCAACCATTACAAGTATTTATTTATGTATTGTATATGTATGTATATGTATGTATATTATATTTTATTAGTATGTATCTATTCGTACGTAGTGTATGAGGGGGCTCTTCACGGGTGGCACAACACCCGTGCGGATGTCTTCCCTCGTCTGGAATGGATTGAACGTATTGATGCATATCAGATTATAATAAGTACTACCTGGGAGGGTGGTTGCAGTCACTGTAGTGTCGCGAATGGCCAATGGGCTGCAGTTGCTCACAGGCGAGGGTTGGGGAGCCTAGGAAACTCCCCTCCCCACTCGCATATTTTTGACTTGACAGGTGGCCCGGGACCATCTTTACAGTAGCTTCAGTATATATACCGTAGTTTAACTTAGTTTAACCTGGAGGAGTTGGAATTCGGGGGGCAAACTGGCTCTGAGCCCGGACGCCAGACACTGACGCGAGGGATGGTGCGGTACTTTGCACAGAAGAGGCCCAACATGAAAAGGCGCATCCAGGCTCAGGTCAACGTATCCGGAACTCGTGTCGGGAGAAGGAAGATGGGATCAGTCACCGATGAGCCTTTGGGTACGGAGGGGCCGAATTTAAAGCAACCACATTTTCCGCGTACACATACATTTACACATACCTTCTACAAACCCCTTATCCATTAGAACCCAACGTACCACTAGAATGAGACATAGGGCCAGATACAGGTGACGGAACTTAGGCCGGCTAGTAAATAAACGTAACAATGTAATTGATATAAAGATAATGCAGAGTAAATATAAAAGATCGTAAGGAATAAGCACAGCGAGATAACGGCGGAAGATAAAATTATTAATCAGCGAGGGCGTCGAAGACGGAATCATCCATAGGAGCGGCTACGAAGGACTCGAGGGCTTTCAGGGGATCTATGTACTCTATATGTGCATGCGCATGTGATAACGGCACGTTACTAACCTTTCCAGTGGATGGCGGTCGATCCCATACAGGTAAGACAATGGGGGATCGAGCGGAGAGGGCGTGGGAGCAGAGGATCGCGCACTCTGGAAGCGCAGCTACATCAGATGCAGTGGTTTCAGTCCGTAGGAATGATAGGTAAATAATATAGGGCCACGGAACATAGTATGTTTAGCAATTGCACCGTAGGGCTTAATTGACGTGCTAGGTAGTTTTGCTTGCGTTTTCCATGAACATTCACGAACTTCATACCCCAGTATTTAATTTAAGTTTAGCTTGCGATAGGGTTACCACAAAACCAATTCATCCCCTATAGTTCGAAACAAAAAATTACACAACGTGAACTGGGGAGGTCTTGAATAAAGCGAGGGTGTTTGGAAATACTACGTTAAAAACCGTAGAGCCTTCATCCGACGTAGATAGATAGCTTGTTTGCCTCTAACAAGGCGTAAACTCAGTTAGGAGTAGGATCGAGCTGAAAGGCGAAGAAGAGGAGCCATCACAACAGGGCCATCCTCAAATACCTACTTGTAGTATTTGATCATGCCAGATCTTTCACGGATGCCCTCTATTCCTGTTGCCTTCAACACTCGCCTCATATATTTTCTTAACCATCTTTTCCTCGTTCATATGTTCCACACGACCAAACCATCTCAGCACTCCTTTTTTTATTCTGTCTACTACAATACAGATAGCATTACATTCACTTCTAATTTGTTCATTCCTCACTCTATCGACAATAGACACAAGCGTCTTAGTGACCGCATTTACACCGCATTCAGTCTACTTTCTTTCCTCCTTTGGCAATTCCAGGCATCATTACAACGCCATTATGTACTGCTAGTCTTGCTTCCTTTGACAGATTCTTATTCACCGTAATTGCATTTAGAGTACCATTAACATTGTTTCCCGCAGTCACTCTTCTTTCGATATCATTCTCAGCCTTGCCGTCTCTACTAAACATACCTACTTTCCAAATACACAAACTCGTTCACTTGTTCTAAGCATTCGTTGTTTACAAATACATCACACTTAGTCACTCTTTCGTCTCCCTCGAATACCATCACTTTCGAGGTGTTTAAAAAGCAATAATTATTCCGAATTTTCTAACCATCTTTTGGATATGGATCATTCCTTTGATATAAATAAGGGTTTACAAATTTTACATACAAATTATACAGAATCACAGGTTGAAAATTAAAAATTTTGGAAATAAGAAAAAGTGTTAATAGTAAACTGAATATTATAAATAACCATGTCCTTTTTACAAACAGTTATATTATAAATTTCTTTTCATGTTAGTAGGTACTTCATTATTATTAATTTTCCATAAATAATTTTTATATTTTGAGTGAGTGTACTTCGATTTCAATTTTTAATTTGTTAGTATACAATTTATCTTCACGAAAGAGCTATGGGATCTGAAACATGTTGATATTTTTCAATACAAAAATGGTGAAAAAAAAATTCATTTTTATTAATTAAATTAATTATTTATTGATTTTTCCACCTAATCCATCATCTGTTGATGATAGATTCTGATACTCTAGGAACTCTAGTAAAAAAATATTAAACATAATTATCGTAATACAAGAAAGATTACATATGTTTTCTTGACTTTATTGTTTTTATCTTGAGTTTGTTATGAAAAGTTGTTTACTAATTTGACACTAATAACTTTATCATAATTCTTATTTGTTATATTCTGTATCTTACATTTTATCTTTTGTTTCTCAATTTTTACTTTTAATGAAATTTAGAAGAAACAAAATTTTAATATATTATATTATTATTAAGTTCCACAGGTCAATGCGTTTTTTTAAATGTGATAGCTATTTCGGTTTGCCAGGCATTATCAGACTGTGATGATGGCCTAGAAAGCCGAAACAGCTGTCACATTTAAAATAACGCCTAACTTGCGGAACTTAATAATAATATTTATTAAAATTAAATTTATTCTAAATATCATTAAAAATATTTATTATTGCATAATTAAATCCCATACAAAACAAAATGTATTTTTTTATAATAAACGTTTATGTTTATATAAATGTTTGTGATGATTTATATAGCGCCGTTTTTTCGTAAAATATGTTTGTGTTATTTCTTAGATTCCTACACTACAAGTCACACATTCCATTGGAAAATCATAACTACAATTTTAATGCAATTTTATTTATTAGACAATCCTAACTATATTTTGATTTCACCTATTACAGATATTACTTACTCAAGTTTTTGTATGTATGTACTCGAGTATATGTATATGTAAACATGTATGTTTTCTTACTTGCATTCAGTTAATTATTTATCAAATTTTAAAATTACATTTTGTTGAAAGTTTTCATTTTATTTTCAAATATTTACTCATGTTGTGAAAGCCCTTTTGGCATAAATTAATAAAGAAACTTAAAAGACCCTTCAAGGCCGCTTTACAGATGGGACATCCCGAATAAGTAAGTTTTTAGGCTTTTTGAAAGATTCCACATTTTCCGTCGTTGTTTAGTTAAATTTCAAAAAATAAAGCACGTCTTTTTTACTTAAATATTATAATTTTTAAGAGTATTTAGTTTGACCTTTTTATATTTTTTCCAAAATTTACAAGCACGTAGTAATTTTATTGAATCCGGTTGTAGAACCACACTTTGTACCAAGAAATTTAGATTCTAGTTATGGTATTTTAACCGGTGACGCACTAACCGTTATTTGAGATTTTTATCTGATCGCGTCGAGGAATAGAGGGCGTCCGCGAAAGACCTGGCACGATCAGATACAACAAGTGTTTGAGGATGGCCCCGTTAAAAGCCGCAACAACCGTAAAACTTGTATGAGAAGATGTATGAATGTGGCCGAAGCAAAACTGGTGTGCCAGGATAGAAGAGTGTGACATTCCATCCTCTCTGCCTACTCCTGCAGGGAAGCGGCATGATGGTTAGTTAGTTAGCTAGTTAGCGTCGATGATTGGCAACTGATTTCTTGCAGTTCAATGTGCAACCATTGGTTCTAGACTTAATTTTGGTACCTCATTACCAATAGTGACATCTGTATTGGGTATGAGAGTGAAAAAGCTTTGGACAGCAGGTGGCGGTAGTAAAAATACAACTCACGTACGAAACAAGTCGTGTAACTTAAACATATATACAACCATTGACGTATTATAAATAGACACTTTATTCCCATACTATTCTGATTTCAAATGTAGCAAATGCAGAAAAATTTAGTAATTTGAAGTCACGGTGACTAAAATAACATACTCATTCTTACAATAGTGTACGATACTCTGTTCCTTTTTCCCCGGGACTCTTTTTTCGGCGTGCCGTCGCGTCCAATCAAGGAAGAAGTTCCGTTCGATAACGAATGCAAGTAAGGCAATTACCTTCTTTTTGACTTGCCACGATTTCACGCTTGTAACGTATCTACAGTTTATTATATCGTTGTATACAACTTACAATTATATCATGGCTTTCAATCATTGATACAATGAGATACTAATCCCAAATAACTGTACCGAAAATAACCGGTTAAAATAACGATTTAATCATCACTAAAATTTAGGTTTGTATGTTTTGGTGGTCAGCGATCATGGCCAATTTACTTTCAGTAATCGTCCGCTAGGCGCAAACTGAATTATCTCCTAACGCGGCGTTTTGTTTTCACAAAAATAAATATGTCCAATATTTTTGGCACTAAAGCCGAAACAATTTCGATCAAGCAAAGTTCCCAACCCTTGGCTCGACTCGATCAAACAATATCATGTGCCTCCCCCTCCCCCTCCCCCCGCCACCGCTCCTAAGGGAGGATTGCCACATCAAGATACCATTAATATCAAACTTTTTATTATTCCGTTGTTAACATTTTCCCTTTTTCTTTATTATTATTAAATAAAACTTGAACAATGGGCTCGGCCTCGCTTCTCGAAAGAAATCCTCGAATTTATTTCGACGTTTATTTAAAAACCTTCTTTTGTTAGCAGTCTGGCGTAAGTGGGAGAACCGACTTTGTAACCGAAATATTACACGATTACTATAACGGCCCGTGACGACTGGTGAGATTTTCGTCTCGAGACAATCCCCGAGACTGGGAATAAGGCGTCTGATACACATGCTTATTTAGTGGCACGTGAGCATGCGCAGTATAGACCTTGACAGTGGCATGCTTATTAGTGGCATGTGTGTACGCACGTTGCTAGAAATGAGCATGCCACCTAGTGGCATGCTCAAAAATCGACCGCCGGTTGATTTATAAGCATGCCACTGTCATTCACCATAGAGAAGGGGTATCTTTGGAGCATGTGTGAACAGACTTGCTTATTTATGAGCATGCTTATGTCATTCGCGGGCTTCGCGGCTAGTATTATCAATGCGATCTTCTCAGTCCGCGACAGATGAAACAAATATGGCGCGTTGTGGAGATGATAAAACATTACTTTTCGTGACTTATTATAGGAATCACGAATGTCTGTGGAATACTCGGTCACCGTTGTGTAAAAATAATATAGTGAGAAATAATGTTTACGAAACTTTATTAATAGGCGTGAATGATTCAAATCTTACAATAAAAATTATATAAACTAAAATCAAAAATGTGCGGATGGAAACTCGGGAACTTTTTTGATTTATTGGTTCACTTGAATTTTCTATTTCACTTTGCAAAATTTCCATTTTGAACAAGAGCGTCTCTATTCTATGACAAGAGCATGCCACTAACAAGCATGTGTGTTTGATTGTTAGCTTTGGGCATGCTTATTTATGAGCATGCCACTAATAAGTAATGAGCAAGTGTGTACAGTTGTTAGGGCATGCTTATTAGCTTTAGTGGCATGCTCATTAGCATGCCACTAAAGAAGCATGTGTATCTGTACCTTAAGCTCTCAAGGGATTCTTTGGAGACAACGACGGCTTTACTGTGTATGCGTTAACCGTCTTATTCTCAAGATAATAATATTTCGTCGCTGTATATATAATAAATCCAATGTGCCGTTTAGTACATTCTGAGATAAACGAATCAATTTGTCAATTTTTCATAACTGCACAGACTAGATTTATGAAAAATACTTTAAATAATTACTAGGCAGACTTTCCAGATGAACGGCATTGTTTTTTTTATATATATGTCCATTATTTATATGAAAAATTGATAAATTGATTCGATTATCCCAGAATATACTAAACGGCACATAGGATTTATTATATATACATATACAGCGAAGATTTGCTTATAACGAGATTAGCAGTTCATATTTTGTTATTTATTCACTGTTCATTTTAAAACATTTTTAGGCCATGGTAATTTGAAAACAATACTGACCATATACAGGGTTATTTGGAAAACATTAATAACCTCGCAGGCATTTATTACTAATTTCAAGCAACAAAATATCAATAGATATGGAGATACGCGTCATCTAAGTTTCCAATTTTTAAACTCGTTTTTCGTAAAACGTTGAAAATTTATTATAGTAACTTAATCGAATATGAAAAAGACATTCCTTTAATAAAAGTAAAAAAAATATATAAAAACCTTCCAATTACAATTCGAATTTCTGCAAGTTTTTTTATCATTTTATTTAACTTGTATTGAAAGGAATGAATTTTTCTTCATCGATATAAGTTACTGCAATGATAGTTCAACGTTTTAAAAAAAAAAAAGTCTGAAATATTGAAAAAAAAATTGCAAACTTTGATATTGCATAATTCCATAAATAATGATGTCATGGCTGCTTGAAAATTTTCGACTCATAATCAAGGTAGAAGTATAGTCTTGCGAGGTTATTAATATTTTCCAAATAACCCTATATAATATATGTATAAAAATAATGACTCGTTTATAACAACTTTCGACTATGTTTATCAATTCTTAACCCACTTTATTAAATAAAGGTTTTTCAACATTGAATAACACCCCCTCGAATTCCCTCTAATCTAAAGACAATAAGATTCTTAATAATTGATAATTATTATCCCAGCACAAAATAGAAGACGGAAGAACTTATTCATGTACGCGTAAGGTTCCTATGAGAAATGCGACATCTGTAAAATGTCAATATTCTTACGTAATTAAATCAATACTAGCCGTACACCCGTAAAAAATTACGGAACATGAAATAGTTCACGTATTTGCTAAGCCCTATTATATAATATGTATATTATATTTTTGATGGTCCGCGGAGAGGCGATGGAAGCAGTGTCGACAGGGTGCCGCGCTGTTTATAATAGTTTGAAAATATGAAAACAAAAGCTGTGTCATCATATTATGTGCTAATTTTTAACTCAAATAAACTCGTTAGATGAGTTTTAAATCATTTTACTTCCTGTATTTTGAATTTTTTTTTTGCTTTATGGATCAAATCATTTACGTTGAATAAATTTTGACTTAAAAACGCATAAACTGTTTGTGTTAGTAAGACACTGATTTACTGTCGAATGTCGGTGCATTGACGCGACTTCCCGTATATCCTTGATTCTTCGAATCGCCTTTTATGGTGAAATAAAAATTCTTAAATGAAAACAAACTTGAATGAAAATAATAAAACTTCTCCATCCTACTTTGGGCTTAAGGGTAAAAAGATTTATAATTTTTGTAGATTAGAAATTACAAAAAGTTTGAGCACCGGTATTATTTTGCTTAACATTATTACTTTCACTAACTCTTCTCTTCTCTCAACAATCTTACATTTATACAACAACCTTAAGACTAGTAACTCTGGTTCCTTATGTCAGTACCTATTTAATGAATTATTTTAATTGATATCTTATCCATGTAATATATATACTATATATATATATAGATATATATATAATATATAATATATCGAATGTAGATCCCCTCGAAGCTCGAGTAGTAAAATATGTAAACATAATTAAACGCAAGTAGAAATAACCTATAGTTTATAGAAAAAACTTTGTTGATTTCTATAAATTATAATTATAATGTCACCACAAAATAATTTTGCTGCGTTTGAAGAAGAAGAAATAACCCAGTTTATGTTGTCTTTATTCATTTTATGCATATTAAAGCATTTACATATATATGATTACTGTGGACCTTACAGACAATGTCTTGACAATGATTTTTCAACCAGTCTTTACAAGGCCTCGTCTGGCTAAATTTTTTGCCTAAATGATGAAAAGTAGTAATGATGCGCAATGATATATCGACGGCTCCTACGTATAATATCGTAACCCACAAATCGACGTTTTTTAGTTTTTTGTGTATTTCATATGTATTTAATTATATCTTTATTTCCAAGAAAGAAAAAATATATTTTGCAATAAATAACGTTTTTTTCGGACGTATTTTATCGTATCTCAAACAATCACATATTTTTTTACGAAGTATACTATCGTATGTAACACTTACGATGATTTGCGTTGGAAAATAACATAAGATAATTTTATTGTATGTAACACTTACGATAACATACGTTGGAAAATAACATAAGATAATTATCGTATGTAACACTTACGATAACATACGTTGGAAAATAACATAAGATAATTATCGTATGTAACACTTACGATAACATACGTTGGAAAATAACATAAATAATTATCGTATGTAACACTTACGATAATATGCGTGAGAAAATAACATAAGAAAATTATCGTATGTAACACTTACGTTATTTTACGTCGCGTCTTTTCCGAAGTAAAATGTTGTAAGTCATTTATACGATATTTTACGTCGCGTCTTTTCCGAAGTATAATATCGTATGTGCATTTCTACGAAAACCGTTAATAATTTCGACTTTTTTGTGATTATTTATGAAACTACAGTATAAAGTAAAATATTGAAACGAAATTTCAAAAAAATTGGGCAATATTTAGATTTATACCGGACGAAAATATGTTCAAATCCTGTAAAATTGAATTTTGTGGGTTACGATATTATACGTAGGAGCCGTCGATATATCTCAGCCAACTCTCATTTATCTCATCTTGTCTCGTTCCATGGACACGGGACATTACTCTATTTGCGCTGTAGGCGAAACGACTCAAGATGTAAGAGTTTTTTAATATGAATAACTTATTTGTACATTTCGTTTGTTGAGCGATTTAATTTACAAGTATTTCAGTTCTCGATCCCGGGGGCCCCCCAGGCACGCGATTCCCCAAGAACAATTTAACTTTTAAGTAATTCCGCAGTTATAATGCAATAAATTTCCCGTTCGGCTTTTTATTTGAATAAAATGATGGTTGGTTATAAATTAGATTCGTGAATTATGTCCTCCGAGGTATGCCGACTGCGGGAAAACATTTTCTTTTCGAAACAAAGTTGGGAGACTTTGGAGGTGTAGGTAGTTACAGTCGCGAGTGAATACAGATTCGGGCATGGAGTGGTAAATCGACTGAGCGACGTAAATATCGTGATAAATTGTTTTTTTTTTAAAACAAAAGTAATGTCAAACTATTTGTTTATAAACAATGTTTACGTGTGTTGATCAATCAAAAAGAGACTACGTATAAGGTGAAAAAATTTACGTTAATTTACTAAGCTGCCATGGCGAAATTGGACAACGCGTCATTCCCGGATAGAGTGGAGGTCCGTTGGTTCGAATCCCGGTAGCAGTTTATATATTTTTTCGTTAATTTGATTTTTCTCTATGTCTTTTCTAATTGATTAATAAATTCTTCAATAAATTACAGAACTGTTTTCTTTATTTGTTTGTTTGGATATAATGTGTTGTTTTTATGATTTAGTTGATAAAATCAAAAAAGTTTTGGTGTAGAGAGGTTCGATTCTATTCAATTTGGTGGTGGAAATGGCGAACGTTGCATATGTGTAACGTGATCACCTAAGCCAACCGTACGATAGGTCGTAAGTCCTATGGCCACCCAAAAAAAAGACTTCCTTACCTACTCTCCCTTGAAAAAATACAGTTTCTCTGTGAGACATCTATAATATACATTAATAGGTTCGATTCTACCTACGGAATCTTCAAGTGTGTCACGTTATATCTAGTTGAAGTGTAATGTATTGCAAGCAAATCAGAAAGACACATAGATGGTCGAAGCCCGCTGAGAATTCCAGCCGCTCACATCGAGCAAAATACGCCGATCAGAAGCTCGATGTGGGCACCACCGATTCGACTAATCGATTTTTGTATTGTACTCCGCCTTTTGAATTTGTACATCGTTTGAACCTTTTGTAACATTGTACCAATAAACGAAAGTTTGTAATCTTGAGTATAATTTACCATCCTGTATCTCTCTGCTTGTCCTGTCTTTGCTTGTCACACTTGTCACGCATAAAATAAACGCGCACTCAATATAATTCAATAGAATACCTTCCGCGTCTCTTGACACGTGAGATTATGCTTCTTGCGGGTGGACGCATTCTCTCATCTTCTTAAAACACACATCATCTCATTCTCACACAATCTACGATACTCTATATAAATATACTCTCGGTTGGTACATTCTGGTTTATTTCGGATGATTCAACATTTACATTGTGTGATTAAAATATAAAGGCTACAAGTTATTTGAGGTTAGAAAGCTTAACGTATGTGGTAAGGCAACATAATAGATAAATATATATACCTCTCAAATATAATAACTTAATAACTATTAAAAATGTAATAACCTTTCCCGGAGGTAAATTTGAGTTTTCCACATTATGTCAGCAGTGACGCTGCTTGTGTGAGGCTAATAAATCTGACGTAAGATGGCGTTTTACAAAAAATAAGTCAGAAATATTGAAAAAAAATCCAAACTTTGATGTCGCATATCTCCATAACTATTGATATTAGGTCATGATAGCTTGAACATTTTCGACTCATAATCAAGGCAGGAGTATAGTTCTGCGAGGTTATTAATGTTTTACAAATAACCCTGTATATTACTTTACTTTCACTATTGCTTTTGTATTATACAATATATACTGTTCTTATTATCCGCATTTTACATTTATACACTCAATTAATTAATTAATTAATCTTACAGTTATATAGTATTTTGTTTTATATCTTTATTATTTTTTGTTCTCACTATATTGTTCAGCTACTCATCTCGGCACATGTTCTTCATAGTGAGATGAGCGGCTCCATCTCCTATGTCATGTAACAAGATGAAGATAAATAAATAAAATAAAAAAATATAAACATTAAATCATTACAACTAACTCTCGTCTTAAAACTACCCCAAACAAAAACTTTAGCAATGTGTCCATAGATACGACCCACCCCCGTGAAGGAATCACCACACAACACACCAACCCTTAATCCGCAACCTTCATAAATCTTCATAAATCTTTTCTATTTGAAAAATTCCTCCAGCTTTTTACCACTTAAACCACCAGTTTATAAATATTTTTCCGGGATACGCCCTTCTCCCCGAATTCTGGAACATTTGCGTTTTGTTGAACCCGATGTTTATCTGGAACCGTGGAAAACTGCAGACGTGGGCGTTTGTCAAATGATTAACTACGGGTCCAGCATAGCTGCCTACCCATTCGGCTCCATATATAAATTATTGAAACCGGTTTAAAGTTAGTCCGCTTCGTACTGAAGCGAATAAAAGCGAATAGTTCTAGGCGTATACTGATAGCGAATGAAAGCGAATAGTTCTAAGCGTTTAATGATAGCGAATGAAAGCGAATAGTTCTAAGCGTTTAATGATAGCGAATGAAAGCGAATAGTTCTAAGCGTTTAATGATAGCGAATGAAAGCGAATAGTTCTAAGCGTTTAATGATAGTGAATGAAAGCGAATAGTTCTAAGCGTTTAATGATAGCGAATGAAAGCGAATAGTTCTAAGCGTTTAATGATAGCGAATGAAAGCGAATAGTTCTAAGCGTTTAATGATAGCGAATGAAAGCGAATAGTTCTAAGCGTTTAATGATAGCGAATGAAAGCGAATAGTTCTAAGCGTTTAATGATAGCGAATGAAAGCGAATAGTTCTAAGCGTTTAATGATAGCGAATGAAAGCGAATAGTTCTCGGATAAGAATGGATATTGTATTGGAAATCGTAACATGGGATGCATCTTTCAAAAGTAACGAATATTTAAAAGAGACGGAGCAGCTGGAAAACGACGAGAACCTTCTAAACACTAGAATAATCCAGAAAGTTCGAAAGTATCAGCATTTCGGTATAAATACGGTAGATGTGCCGTGTTTTGATAGTTCGGTGCGAAGTCAGGGTGGTCGTGCGATAATCGAAGCGATAAGTTAAGCGAAATAATCGAGCGGAGTACCCAAGTGACGAAATAAACCAGTGCTACTAATATGCGCGAGAATTGAATATTCTACGAGCTATAAATACGTGTTACCCAGCGATAATAAAGTGTTCATAAATTAAGTGATATATTGCGAAATAGTGTTAATTAAAGGAGAGCGTTAAGTTTAATTCGTGTTAAGAGACTTTGCACATTGAAAAGTTAAGTAATCATTAATTAATAAATTTCTAATTAATTTACAGTGTTTTCATTTGTCGTCCCGCAGCAACAATCATGTGACATTATGTTACGTTGTTTCTACGCTGGGCGTGAGAATTACGTATAGTCACTTGAATTATTTTTAACACTTAAAGTATTTAAACTTTCATTTATTACACAAAGTTTAGCTTAATTTGAAAATTGTAAGAATATTGACGTGACACGAATTCCGTGTTCGCATCTCTATTTAAAAAAAAAAGTCACAAGACACGAATCTAATTGGAGCACTGTCGACAGTGCGTAAATTCTTTTTAGCGTCTCGTTACAATATGTTTTCATCCATTATTATTTCTATTGTCTACGAAATGTATCTATCTGCGTTCGAAATAGATATGGAGAACTCTTCAAAGGCAAAACTTGTGTACACAGAAAAAGCGCATGGCGCTTTGTGAGCCGCGAGAGCGGTACGCGGATTTCAATATTTCAGAACTTATGTTCAACATTGACACGGAGTTAAATATTCAGTTTTTCATTTCGTTCCCTCGGCTATTTGCATATCTTTCATTCCAGATGCGGAGATGCCTTGTGTTCGTCTTTTTTCATCCGGCACAGAAGAAAAATGAAATAAATTAGCGATGCAATTTCGTCTCGGTGAGTTTATTCTCCAGGCAGTGGCGTAGCAACAAATTAGGCCCTCGGGAAAAGATGTACACCGGGTCCCTACTTCCCCCGCCATAACACTTCTTTTTTGTAAAAATATCTTCAGTTTTGACAAAAAAGTGGCCGCATCAGATGAGACACAGCCCGAAAAGCACCTACATGGTCGTCCTCGCAGGTGACTATCATAATTAGGCTCTGACACCATCTAAATTCGATATTTTAAATAAAAAAATAACAATAATAACCAAATTAATTAATCAATTAGAAAGACATAAGAAAAATCTAATTCAAGAAAAAATATTTTGCTACTACCGGGATTCGAACTCGGGTCACCTCCTTTCCGGGGGCGATGCTCTGACCACTAAGCTATAGAAACCTTGTACATTTCCATGAATATATCGACCTTATATTTAATTCTCATTAATTGATTAATTTTTATTTTTGTCCACTTTTTTGATACGATAATTCAAATTACTTTGAAATACTACCGATAGATGGACGCCAGAATGAATGAATTAATTCATTTTTATTTGAACAACCCGAGTTCGAATCCCGGTAGTAGCCAAATATTTTTTCGTGAATTAGATTTTTCTGTATGTCTTTCCAATTGATTAATTAATTTGGTTATTAAAAATATTTCACAGAACTTTGTTCTGAAAAATTACAACTTCGCAAATACGAATGTGTTCTTGAATAAAAAAATATCAAGTTCTGTTTTTATAAGTATGATACAGAAGATTTATAAAAAATAAATAATAGAAATGTCACAATTTCTAACTGCAGCCCGGGTTTTGCTTTTAGCTCTCTTTCGTAAGGGAAAAGTTAAAAACGCCTTGTGAACGAATGCCTATAAAAATATACCTATTGGTGTCACTCCTACACTTAAGGGGGAATACCTACCTACGAAGCGCGAAAAAAGGCAATTTTGGTGAATTTTTTAAAGAAAACCTATATGAATTATGATTTTGATATTATTTCTACATGAACTAACACACTTTAAAGAATAGGAAAAAAAATTTTTATACAAAAATATTCAACATTGGTGGAAAATTCTTGGGTTTTGTCGACTTACTTTAAACTACTTGAATTTAAAATAGCGTTTTTAGGGAAAAATTCGGGTTTATTCTGCCGATAAAAAAATTAAGTCACTTAAAAAAAATCCTGAGACAAGGAATAGATAATTATGTATAAAATAACCATTAGAAATTTCAAGTTCATCGGTACAGTGGTTGCCGAGATATTTTGGTCATCGATTTTCAAAACATGGTTTCTAGTAAAACGCGTTTGAAAATTAAGCAATAAATAAATCGCGAAATCTTTCAACTTACATAAAATCATCGATTCCATGTTCATAATATAAGTCCTCCAACTTGCTTAGAACTCCCATATCATCGAGCACCTTTCACCAACATAATAGAAACAGGTCTAATGTTTCTATCATGAAAGAGCCCGACTGGCAGCTACCTGCGTGTAGCGAGGTGCCGTGCGGCGAAGCGCGTAATCAACAAAGAGATGTCACTATTATCAGCTAAAATTTTTTTTTTTTTTTAATTTTTGCTTGTTAATTTCACCAGACATTCTTAAGACCTCAAGTTTTAAGAAAACTGCAAAAATTTAAAAATTGATTTTTTCGAAATGTCTAGGTAGGTATTCCCCCTTAACAACCACTTTTGGACTTTTATTTAGCGCATGTCTTACGTACTTGTTCATCAACGTATTGGATCGCACGTTTGCAGGAACATATTGGGACAGTTAAAAATAATAACTCCAATAAATCTGCGATCATGAATCCAAAGCGAATTTCAGTAATTTCATCAGATTTAACAAGACAAAAATCTTTTTAACAGAACCGCGTCATGTACCTAGATTAGTGAGAGAGTCCATTGAAATATAAAAACATCCTAATTTCAATAGAGACGACAGTTACAAACTATCAAGTATCTGGTGTCCTGTTCTCATTAATTTAATTCTACCTTTAAAAGAGTCGCGGAAAACCCTGAAGATGTAATTAGTACATATTGCATACTTGCGACCTCTGTCGTAGAAGAGGTGAACACTCCACAACAAAGTGCATATAATTTACGACCTCGGAAGAAATAATCAGTTCGGCCTCCGCCATGTAGATGCAGTATTCAGTCACCAATTATATTTATGTCTTCTGCTTAATGTTGTATCTTTATTAGGCTGTGACATTGACGCATAATAAGGCTGATAAATTGGAAGTCTTTTGACAATTACCACAGGTGGAGTTTCGCAGGATTGGCAGATTTGCTGTTCGTAAAATACATAACATGATTTGAGAAAATGACCTTTTGTTTTCTGATGAAGACTGGAAAAACCCTTAAACCTTCTCCCTCCAGTAACCTGTTTACTCTGCGTTATAAGATCTGATTCTTCTCTGGCACTTTTATTACGAGATGTTTATGATTTCAGATATTTATTAATTATTTCATCCCTCTTACATGGATAAACTTGTAACAGATTTAAAAAAATATTGTTTGTGATAGATGAAGACCGTAGCAATTTTGTATTTAAATAACTGTATATATACTTATATATATTAGGGGTACCATTAGGTACCTCTAATATATGATTTTTTTTTTTATCTGACTGTCTGACTGAAAACAACTTCATCTGACCATGTTCAGATGAAGTTGTTTTACTTGAATAACTTTGTGACTTGCTTTCCATCTGACTGCTTATTATTTTGTCAAAATACTATAAAAAAAATCATTTATAATGGAGAGATTTACATAGTCATAAATATGTAGTAATTTATAACCAAAATAATCAACAACCAGCGACTAAAAACATTAGTGCAGTTAAAGGTGGTATATTGAATTTTCGTTAGTACCAACATTAAATCTTAAGATTTTGCTAGTACTGATGTCAAACCTCGAATTAGAAAATATAAAATTGCCATTGAAGTGAAATTAATCTAGAGATATTAGAGATTAGCTAACAAGACTGATTCTCTTAGTCCTTTGTTCAATGCAATGCACTAAAAGCAAAAAGAAGTACAAATAAGTCTTACGATCATTTTAGTAGAATTTAAAAATAGCTAATCTACGCCAGGAACGTCAGTTCTTTACAAACACGCAACGGCATTGCGCCAAACATTCAGTTTAATGAGTATTAAGGGGGGGGTAAGGTTTTTAACTTTTTTTTTTTGCATTTTATTTTTAATTTTTTAAATGAATGTATAACATCGCAAGAATATTGTGTCAAAATTTCAAGTCAATCGAAGCAAAATTGACGAAATTATGAACATTTGAGCGATACTCAGACTGATTTTCTATAGCTGCTCGGGCAGCTAAGGGACGCGCTCACCTGGGGACACCGGTCGTGCTATTGTATTGGAAGAGTTTTTCGTAGACAAGGACAAAAATATGCTGATGATGAAAGTTCTTTGCCGTGTGAATATGGCATCGACGATTATGTGTAAGTATAAAATAAGTGTTGAGTTTTATTTTGAATTTTACAGTGTGCAAAACTTTAAATCGTTTTCCCCACATCACACCTTTTTAAAGTCGGTGTCCATCATAACTTCAAAACTACTACACCGATCCTTTTGAAATTTTGAATACTATTTCTGTACATAATTTACGAGGTAACGCTGTCGAGTTTTTTTCAAATTTGTTATTAATTTTTATTTTTAATAACAAATTAGTCGATATTTTTCGCAAAAAATCGCGTTTTTCCCTTCAAAGTGTCCAAAAAATTGAAAAATTGAAATTTCAAAAAACCCTCCAAGCGTTACCTGGGAAAATCTATTATCTAACGAATGAACTTTGATTTTTTGATTTCAGATGATTTAGCACCAAGTTATGATGGACACCGCAATTCTACTTTTTTCCGAGACACGTCCGAATAATTGCTGCAATTGCCGTATTTATTAATATTTCGTCTTGAAAATTTTACACAATATTTTTCAAATATCATACTTTAATGTACTATTGGTTTTAATAAAGAGATTTTAACTGTGTCGTCACAAAAAATTCACAAAAACATGCCTTTTTTTGTACGAATTAATCTTCCCCCCCCCCTTAAGTATTCTACGGTGATAAGTCCGAATAACATAATATTGCTCCAGTTAAGTATATGCTCAGTGACTTTTTGTGTAAAATAACACTTAATTAAATTAATTTTGAGTGTTTTATTTGTCTCCCACTGGCGCGATCCTATGACAGTATGTATCTGATCACGTGTGTGCTTACTTATTGAATCGTACCAAAGATTCAAATCAGTTCGTCGATTCTGGTCCCCCCTGGGACCTGGGTCCCAAAAGACAACCTTCGGCGCTACGCCTCTGTCTCCAGGCAATCTTTATCCTCTCCGTAAATCATTAAACGAAACATGTTACCATCGCGGCCGGCAAAACGAAGATCTTCAATAAAAATGAGCTAAGAATTTACATCTCGAGGTTACTGTTTAAAAGCGAAAGAAGCGCACATTTTTGCGTATTCGTGAACCGATTTAACCGAAATTTAGCATATTTCTAGATTACTGATATCTTAATACAAGTTTTAAGCTCTGTATGAAGAATATAATGACTTTTCTTTTGCCTCGAGGTTTTATATAGAAATACAACGTCTCTGTTGATTACAGAGAATTATTGTATTTCTCATTATTTCGATACAGTTAAGCTTGAATGGAGAGAATATTTCTTTGTAGAGTTTCTAAAGGAGCTAACCGAAGGCGTGTTATTTATGACAATAATATTTTTGAACTAAATACAGCCGTTTTTCCACTGTCACGGTGGCACAATGGCCGAGCGGCAGTGAAAGCCGCGGGGAATGCGGTGTACGCTATACCGAGGGTTATGAATAATATTGTTTACTGTTATATACCTGCAGCCGGTTAAAAGTGACGGAAGATGTTAAACAAAAAAATCAGACAGTCATTGGGGAATGCCGACAGAAGTGAAAGCTTAAAAATATGAAATAACTGTGTTTTTTTTTGGATTTTTAAATTAATTGTAGTATCAAAAATTGAAATTTTATGATTTTTAAATTAAAATCTTTAACATTAACCTGGTCTTCTTATCTATCGGCACCCCGATCAATAATTAAATACATTTTTGTATGTTCTGTGTACAGTTTTCTGGGATATTCTGCCTTGTATGTATGACCTCTCTGGCCGACGATTCGGATCCCATTGCAGGGTCCATCATCAGAGCTGATGTGATGAGTGTGTGTTGAAGTGTAGTTAAGTATTGTCTTGCAAGACAATACTAAACCTACACTTTCACCAATTCCATCGTAAGAACATCCACACATTATCGAATTTTTTGAAGGTTCTATATATATTTTCAAATCAAGAATCATCAATGTATTACTATGGTCTCTGCTAGAGACATATTTTGATTATTTTTTCTCATTAACAGGTACATGTATAGTTTTCATAACTGGTAATAATGCATCTTTTTTTTATTTTTTAAAGTGGAATTTTTTTAGAAATATTATTTTCAACGAATATACGATATTGTTTTCGAATTATTAAACATATCTCCTAGAATACGCCAGAAAATAAATATTTTCAATTTTTAAATTATAATATATAATTTTTCGTATGTAAATTAGCTTCGTCTCTGTGAAAATGGAAAATTTATTCTTAATAAATTTTTGTCATTTCACAGTCACGTCTTTTGATGTATTTACTCCCTTTCTTTTAACTCGTAGCGTCTGCTTGCTTGCTTGACGAAAAAAGAAAAAACTTTGGATCGATTTTTAACCCTTTTCCCGTGATCCAATAGAGCTGAAATTTTGCAAGCAGACTCGGGGCGACGATCAAAGAGATCTATCAAATTTTCTTTAAAAAAATAAAAAATGATTGTAGTATAATTTTGGATTTTTAGAAATTTTTAATGGTTTTTTTATACAACTTTCTAAGTTGTATGGAGATTCCGACGCATACGGTAGACACTAAACCTGATTATGGTATAATTTTGGATTTTTGGAAATTTTTTATTATAATTAAACCTTGGTTTTTATGGGTTAGTTTTTTTTTTGTTGCGTTCATTACGCTTGTACGATCAAATTAATAGGCGAATATTAAATAAGAGGCATTTAGCATTTTCCCTTTTAATTCGTCTCGGTTCCCAATGATCCCTTTAATTTGACTCGGCGGCCCTTGCGAGGGGCCTAACGAGCCGTGGCTCCAGTGCGGCGGAAACGGAAGTCCCAGCGCCATTTCGGGGAACAACATTGTCCTTCACACTCGGGGGGACAATGCGCGGCCAAACTAATCGTCGTTTCAATTATTTCAAATAAGCTCGCCGCTTCCCGACCCGGGGACAATAGCCCCCCGGGCTCTCGGGACGCTCGGACACGCCACTGGAACACCAGTTACTCTGCCCGTTTCATTTACTTGCTTGAATATTAATTCACTGCCAGAGAAAATGCTCGTAAATCGATACAAAGTACTAGCTGTGCCCGATCGTCATACAACTTTCGCAAACTAGAACATTCTTATTCCAGAACTTTCAAGAAATTTATCGAATGTACAGGAACCTTCTAGACACACCGACACATTCCGCCACTCAGTTTAGAACCTCATAGAACTTTCTAGATCAGGTTTTTCCGGAACCGGAACCTTCTAAACTCACCGACACAGTCGGCGCGCCTATTTTGAAATAATATGAAGCATTTGCGGCCTTCCCATAACAAAACAATGTGCTAGAAAGCAATTTTAAAATTATAATATATAATTTTTCAAATGTAAATTAGCTTCGTCTCTGTGAGACTTGTATAATTTAATCTTAATAAATTTTTGTCATTTCATCACACGTCTTTTGGTGTATTTTTTTGTTGCGTTCATTATGCTTGTACGATCAAATTATCCACCACCATAACCACCGGTGGGTGGTTGTGGCTGGTTGTGGAGAAAACTTGGCGGGTAGGGAAACACGGGTTTCTTTATATATATATATTTTATTTTATTTTTTATTTTATTTTTGTTATTATTTAATATTTTACCCGACTGCGCGACGCAGTGGGTAAAAATCAATAATATTTATAAGTGGGGTAATGTGTTTATCAGCATATGTATGTACGTTTGTTTCTTTGTGGCGCTCTAGAGACCAAACGCATAAGCCGATTTTAATGATTCTTACGTCAATAGATTTTTCTTAATCTTGCGAGTGTCACTAAAGACATAAAAGTAATCAAAATCTAATATGGAGACAACCAGACAAAAATAAAAAAATGTAATCAACGGACTAGGTTGAATGGGGTATCATTTTTAGACTTCTCCTATCATTTTTCATTTTGAATGACCATTTAGGAACTCTAACGATTTAAAGTTGGCAACCATTCTCACTTAAATTTTCAATTCTTACAATAAATTAATAGATATATGAGGCAGACATTACTCAAATGTTTAGATATTTTTCTTTGTAAAATTTTTTCATGCATTGTAAGCTTCAATTCGAATAATAATAAAAAAATAACAAGAAGAACTAAAAAACAAGTGTATTTTTATTTTCACATGTGTGATTATGGAATTCTACAAACTTACCTCCGAAACAGTAAATTCAAATATAGGTGTCAAGACGATTATTGCTGGAATAGAGTTGAGTTCCGTCTCTACCTACCATATGTGGGTAATAATGGTATGGATACAAGTATGCATTTAGAAGACGTACAAAGGAATAAAGTAGATTTCCCGAAAAAATCTCTTATTCCCGTTGAATAATTGAATATAAGATCCGCCTAATGGAGTTCCATACGTTTAATGGATGTAGGTTGTACCTATTTGCTTATAAATGTTATGTAATTTGACTAATGACATCGTTAGGGGAAGGTTTTTCATTTTTTGTTCCGCAATACTTGTGGTAACTGCGAACACATGTCGGAAGGGGTGGTTTGTATAAATCCGCGCGGGGCCTTCACGCCCTCGGGCCCTTTGTTGGCTCCAAGGAGGGCTAACTTTCTGTGATCTGATTTATGCCCGCACACGCGACAGCGTCCAGCACGTACTCTCCCGACTTGTGCAAATCAATAGCCTTAATAATTACAAATAATATTCTTTATATAATAAATTCTTTATAGGATCGTAAATAGTTTGATTGATTGCCCCCAGATTATTAGTCTGATCGACTTGTATGCTCCATCGAGGTCATCAAGACACAGTGAATTGTTCTATTATAGTGGAAATGTCAGAACTAATGCATTAGCAAACTCTGTAATTCCCAGATTACACTCATTAGGGAATGAGCATGCAGAGGCGGCTGACATTTTTGCTGATAGTATAACTGTTTATAGGACAAAGCTGATACAATTGTTTACATCCCAACGAAATGGAAATGGACAATAAATCTTTCTATTTTACCTTTAACTATTATTATTTGTACCTTTAACCTTATTATTATTTTATCTTATGTTTTTATGTTTTTCTTATGTTTTTCTTTATTATTATTATTATTATTATTACCTTTTAACTATTATTATTGTAACTTTTAACTGTATTTTAATTTTAAATGTCTTATGTTATTTAAAAAAAAAAATTATTCTGTATATTGTAAAAGCCCATAAGGGCGTTAAATAAATAAATAAATAAATAAATATTCTATTGAGTAAAGCCCTGACCTTGTAGCGTGTATCAATTATAATATCCCGTCCATACATAGAACTCGACAAATTGTCACATTTCATTGCCACAATTCCAGCGCTAATTATCAGTCAAATAAAATATTAAAGACTGGTAATGAATTTGGTTATATGGTTGACGTTTTTAATGACAATCTAGTGAAAATAAAATTTACACTTAAAGAGACAATACTACTTCATGCCTTACTTCAACTGTTAATATATACATTAATGTGGTGTAATACATATATTTTTTATACACATTACTGATCTGTACTTTATATTTTTCATTTATATTTTTATTTTTTACACTCATATTTTAGTGCTTATACCTGATACTTTCACTGCTTATAGCTTTTATTGCATAACCGTGTACTTTATATTTATATATTTTATATTTACTGCTTATAACTGATATGGTTTAAAGTATATACTTTTTGAATTTTATGCAATATTTTTTATCTAAAAGCCTGTGATGGGCGTAAACAAATAAATAAATCAGTCGGAATCGATATTGTCATATACTTCTTTATGAATTTAACACAAATCAACAATCATTGTAAGAACTAAATAAATTAATAGTCACGAGAGTATAAGCAATGAATCTGCGCATTATCCAAGTTCACATGAATCTAGAATCAACTTGGTTACCTTCATAATCACTAGATATACGGAAAAACTTCTAAAACATGAAGAAATTTGTAGAACGTTCTCGAAGCATCGCGAAATCAACGTTTTGTATAACAGGCGAGCGGGCACACACGTGGAGAGTTGTTGTTATTTGACAGCGCGACCTAAAAGTCCACAGATAAAAACGATAGCATGTGAGTGTGCCTAGCGAGCCGAACACCAGTGACAATAATTAAGAGGAGTATTTAACAGGCGTTTGAAAATAAGTGCAACCACTTGCGAGCGAATTAAGAAACTGGCTTGAATTTGTGCGAACCTATGTGGAATATTTTAGTGACAACTAGTGTGAATTAAAGAACGGTGCTCCTATAGAATTCATGTCCAGTTACTTTGTATGATATAAAAAACATTTAACTGCTTTTATTGTTTTATTTGCTTAAATATTATAAGAATATCACGTTATACAATTCAACATTCACCAATTCCACCGTAAGAACATCCACACATTTCTTGAAAGTTGTATATATTTATTTATTTATTTAATGTTTATGGAAGACCAACAGCACAAAAAAAAGCATAGAAAACATTGATACAATGTAGATGGCCAATTACAGGTCTCCACATTTAGAAATATGTCAGTATTGATAAATATTTATGATATACTAAGGCATATTAATTATATAGAAAGAAAGAATAAAAAATTTAAACAAACAGAAATATGTCAGTAATGATAAATATTTATGATATACTAAGGCATATTAATTATATAGAGAGAAAGAATAAAAAGTTTAAACAAACAGAAATATGTCAGTAATGATAAATATTTATGATATACTAGAAGGCATATTAATTATATAGAAAGAAAGAATAAAAAATTTAAACAAACAGAAATATGTCAGTAATGATAAATATTTATGATATACTAAGGCATATTAATTATATATATGTTCCATTAGTTATCTGTATTCTTTAAAATATTTGAATGGACTATGTTAGAGACTTTCCATTGCATAGTATGGATTTCGCCGCCGATAATAATACCTATATTAAAATATTTTGTAAAGTAGAATACTAAGCAATATTTAGTAATGTATATGATATTCTTTCGAATTCTTACACGCTAGAATACGCTTGAAAATTACAATTGTTATTTTTTTAAATATTTGCGTTACTTATTTTGTGTTAAATTTCTGTAGTTAACAATCTGATTGGTGTTTGCATTCAATTTAAGATTGAAGACGTTACATAACTTGGTAAATCGATTTTGTTTGATGTTTGTAAAGCTTGTCCGACCCATTTCAGAGCAGTCTGTCAAGGTTTAATTTCGCTAATGCGTCGCGTCGTGTTCCACCTAATGAAGCGTGATTCCCCTCGCCAGCTGATGAAAATACATATTAATTTTATGAATAATTAATGACATTCACTAACGATTGGCCAACACGATCGGCAAACTCGTTGCGATGTCACCAGGGTCTCGATTTCCGTCGACTCGGCTTGCGTTTCGATTTTGTGTTGCGTCAGTTAGTGATAACGAGCTGACCCAAAGAGTGTCAAGTAGCAGAAATGTAACACTTGGTAAATTACATATCCCTGTGATGCACACCACAACTGCTCAGCAGCACTGCACATTCAGAGGTGTGAAATGGTTCAACGAATTGCCTGTTGAAGTGAGGACTGAGGAAAATTATGAATCATTTAAAAAAATACCTTCAGAAATGATTATATTTATATTTTTATTACATATGTGCCTTTTACTTTCTTATTATTATTACTTACTTATTAATTTTTATTACATACTTATTACTTTAATTATTACGTACATTTTATCACGAAATTCTTTGTAATTGTATAATGTAATGATACTCCTCTACTACACACAAGTTTATGACTCTCATGTAGTAGAGAAACATACATTCAGAAGTAACTGTCACTACCTTGTAAAAGAAATTTTTTTAAAAAAAAAATAAAAAAATATATATATTGTCACGAACCGTGACTGTACGAGATAAATAAAATACTAAAACAATTTAAAGTTTGTATTAATTTACCAAAAAATCACTGAGCACGAATTAAATTTGGGCACTATTCTTTAATTTACACTATTTCGCAAGTAATCAGTCGTCGGTGGAACACTATTTTTATCGTTTTCTAGAATTTTCCATAGGTTCGTAGATAATTCTTGTCAATTCGCTACAAAAAATAAATGGTTGCACTTATTTTCAAATGCCTGTTTGGTACACTGCTTAAAGTATCTCGCACTCGCTCGCTACACTGTATTGTCGCTGGATTTCTATGTCACACGTCAAACGTCAAAACAATAGACTCGGTCCGTCGTCTTTTATAAGTGACACCACTTTCTAGATATATCGATGACTTTTTTGGCATTTCCAGTGGTCATTCGACGTTTTCAGTCTTCAAAAGAGTGTCTAAGATGATTCTAGAGTATTCCAAAGTGTTGTTGAGAAATTTCGAGAGATTTTGATAGTGCGTAATTCCTTTTGGATCACATCTCGTTACAATATCATCTATACTCGTCTCATAAATGGATTATAAATATGGTCTTCTATTTATTTATTATTAGTAATATCGATGCAGTTTTGAAACAATATGTACTTTCCTAGGAATTCTACGAAATCAATCAAAATGTCATATGTATCCCGTAATAAGTCTATTCTTCTTCTTCATGTACCCTGTCGGGTCACCCCGACGTCGGTGATCATCTGGGAGAAAGTTTCCCTGTCCAGGGCAGTGCGGAACAGCTTTTCCACGCTTCTTATCCCGGTCCACTCTCGGATGTTTCGAAGCCAGGAATGCCGCCTCCTTCCGACTCCTCCGCGACCCTCAATCTTCCCCTTCATGACGAGCTGAAGGATGGAGTACTTTTCGCCTCTCATTATATGACCAAAGTATGAAATTTTACGGAGCTTCACTATGTTGAGTAACTGTCTGTTTGTATTTGCTCTACGTAAAACTTCAACATTACTAGTCATGTCGGTCCAAGATATCCTTAACATCCACATTTCGAACGCCTCTAGGCGATATAGAGTAGTCACCTTCAGCGTCCATGCTTCAACACCGTAAAGTACAACTGACCATACATAGCATTTGATCAACCTCTGTCTGAGCTTCAAGTTTAAGTCATCATTACAGAGTAGACTTTTCATCTTTTTAAAAGATGCACGGGCTGTCTCTATAATAAGTCTATAGTGATTATTATTATATTATTCATATTTGTCTGAGATGTTATTACACCGAGATTATTATTAGTATTTTTTGTTTATTTATTTATTTGTTTATTTTATTGTTTAATTAAATTTGTTACTACAAGTTACTAATTACACTATTATTATTATTATTATTATTAATATTATGTTATTAACATTATTATTATTATGTTATTACACCGAGATTATAGAGGTATTTGAAACTGTTCACCTGTTTCAGACATCTATTCTGGCACCTATTTGTTATATTGCTCATCGCTTCTACCAATCACCATGATCTCGGATTTATCTGCGCTCAGCCTCATATCTGCGCGATTTGTTTCCTCATCAAATTTGTCAACGGCTATTAGTAACTCCTCTGGTGATTTTGCCAGCAAGGCGACGTCGTCTGCAAATGACATTTTTCCCACCTCCACTTCGCCGATGCCCACCCCATTATGGGCAATGCTGTTTTGGCTGATCTGGTCCATAAATACCGCGAATAAATAGGCGACATTGGAAAACCTTGGCTGGACCCTGTTATGATGTCGAATTCACTGGACTTTTGACCTGCTATTCTGACGTAAGATTTTCATTCTAAATAAGACTTGGATTGCTTCTAATAGCTTTTCCTCAATACCATATTATTGTAGGACACTCCATAGGTGGAACTATGTCATATGCCTTTTCTAAATCTAGAAATTATGTGTTTATCGGCTTAGTAAACAAACTCCCATGACTTTTCGATAGCTGGTCCATTGTCCCTCTTCCGCTCCTGAAGCCACATAGCTCTTACTGTATTGTTCCCTCTGTGATTCTACGACATTTTTTTTCAAACATTTGAGCGATTATTTTTCCTGGTTGACTTAACAGTGTGATCCTTTAATAGTTTCCATATTCCGAACATATATTTATTTATTTTTACGCCCAAGGGGCTTTTACAGGAAATAATATGAATGTACAATAGGTGTAATAAAATAGTGCGATTATACATAGTAACTTAAATTTGTTAAAATAAAATGCAATAAAACTAAGTAAGACAAAATACAGTTTAAAAAAAAGATTACTTAATCCATTGCAACTTTTTATGTGAAAAATACAGCTTTCAAAAATTTGATAATATATAGAAGTTCTTACGGTGGAATTGGTAAAAAACGCGTTGTGTAAAGTGATCACTTAAGCCAGCTCGTACAGGTCATGAGCCCTGGGCCACCCTGTAAAGACTTTACATACAAGTAATTGAATGTTTCGGCGTTAACTTTGTGGAAATCCATTATGAACAAATTATGAAATAAAACAATGAACTTTGTTTTTTTCCACTTATATTTCAGCACTGTTTCACTACATGTTTCGGAAACGTCCGTTTCCTTCATCAGGTGAATTTTCAGAATATGCCACTCATATTATAGAAAATAACCACACATTCAGCAATACAAAAATACACATCCTACATAAACAGACATACCGCCTAAAACAAAATAATTTAGAAACACTTGAAATTCATAAAAACCTAAACACAACAAATAACATATTCAATAATCAAGTACATACAACCCTTCACATCACCCCTTCTTACAATGTTCCCGATCTCCCACCACCTAGATACCCCCTCCACTTCTACCGAAACCACAACCCACACAACAGACAACCACTCCCACATACCTCAGTCTTTGAAGGAAACGGACGTTTCCGAAACATGTAGTGAAACAAGTGCTCAAATATAAGTGGAAAAAAACAAAGTTCATTGTTTTATTTTATAAATTATTCACTTTACATACAAATAGCTTAGTCTCTGTGACACTTATATTATTAATCTTAATTATTTATACTACGTATATCGTTTGTTAAGTGGATCTAAATATAATATTTACAAAGGAAAGAGCATATTTCATAAAAACAACAAACTCCTGGTTGCCGCAGCTAGGACCCGCGTTACACTTCAAATGATTCCATTATATTTATAAAGCCCGAATAACACTCGAACAACCAAAACACACAATTCCCGATGACTCGGCAGTTTGAAGTCGGGTGTTTGCCCGGAGCCGGCTTTTCAGAACTAAGCCGGGGTACAAGATAAAAAATATTGATTTAACCTTCCCGTTACTTGGGGTAACACACTTACCCCAGATGTAAACATCAATTAATTCAGAAGATAGAATTTGTATAAAGAAGTGAATCTCGGGAGCAAATCCTCAGCATGCGTCAGATTTTAATGAAGTTTAGGGAATTTAAAATCTGTCGGTTTGTTAAATTCTTTTTAAATTACAAAAATGTAATTTTCATTTTTTAGTTTTGTATTCGTTATTTGTTATATCGTTTATCTGTGATTAAATTAATTCTTCGCGCATTATTATTGTGTCAGTTGCAAAGAAGTGGTTTTTGTTTAAAAAGTTGTCAGGCTGGTATATAGGTGTATGGTGGTAGGTAGATACATGCTTTTTTTGTTTTTTATTTGCAATAGTTTTAATTTAATTATTCTTAATTAAATGTAAAATGAATAAAGCACTAAGTGCCAGAATGTTCATTTAACGATACAAGGTATAAATCGAATATAGTATTTTGCGTTCTTTATGTGCTGTTACACACCTTTTTATTAATATTTTCAACACTACTACACGCCCGTACCTCACATGAGTTACTTATTTTAATAATAAAAACTATAAAATAATCGAATATCGCTTAGTGTCTTATATAAAAAAATTACGCTTTACTTAATACCTATGCGATATGCATTCCAATACAACTTGGAATTTAACACAGATAGGAATTCAGTGCAGTGTTTAATATATTATCGAAGGCATATGGTATTAATCTGTGTACTTAACCTGTAAAACAAATATTTTTGGCTTACTTATGTCGGCACTTCTCACTCTAACCTTAGCCCCCATAGAAAACCCATCTCGGCAGCCTAGATCCTTGCTCTCACTCTCTCCGTCAGCATCCAAATTTTATGACTGTATATTAGATGGGCCTGTACACAGATTTGAAAACAGTCAGTTTTGTCTTGACACAATTTTCGAAACCTTAAAGTTTAATATCTTATTTAATACTTATTATTTAATCGTAAATTATCTTTCATTTTGTTATTAGCACATTCAATAATTTAGTGAAATACTCATATTCATTGTATATACAATGGGACCACGATCTTGGATTTAGCCAAATATAAAATAAAATAAATAAATAGAGATTAAGGGTCGTAAGCCTGTAAGTAAACAGTAAACATTGGAACCTCCCCCGCATGCAGTGCGGCCGTGGGAAGCGGCGCCTGCTCCGCGTCCCCGTCCGCCCCTGGCCCCGCGAAGCCTCTCCGGAATAAATAAGGGATGGCGCGTCCTCTTCGAAAAGGAGAGCCATCCGTTCTGCCCAGACAGTAAAGAGTCCATATTGATGGTTCTCCGCCAGTGACAGGAAGTGCCCTCTCTCGCTTTACGACCCTAGGCTCGAATACGACTCCCTTCGGTGCGTTTCGAAAGTAGTGTCGTTGTGACAAGTCATATAGCGTTCGGCCATTCTAGAGAAAGAAACATTTATGAATTGAATCGCTGTGTTTTTACACAATTTTTATGTCGCAGCGAGCATAAATAATACACATAAAAAACGTGTTACATGTGTCAAACACGTGTACCACATTTTTATTTATTTTTTAGGAGATTCTTACGTTTGTTTACGACCATTTCGATCGACGATTCAGATCCCATTGCAGTGTTCTTCATCAGACCTGATATACCGTAAAATCAAAATTAAAAAACCTTTTTCATTAAAACACATTTAGAATTTAATTATCCGGTATGTTCTCCACACAAAACTGTTCACTCTGATAATATAAAACGAGTCCGCCACAAATTTTGAAGATTTGTTATTTTAAAATTAAAGATATCAATAGTGGACATAAACAATAGCTTTCGGATATCTCTGTTTTAGATTTAAGAGATTATTTGATATTATGTTACTCTTCAAAATTCTTAGTAATTGTTTCAACAATCTATATCCCTTCATTCCTTCTAAAAGCACAAGGCAAAGTATAAAAGCTTATTGCGATAATGTCAATACAAATTATCTTTACAATCACCCAGCAGAAAGCTTCAAAGTTTGGGAAATGAATATTGTAACATATCAGATATTTTTTTCTGTTTCATTTATCAGTTTTAATAACAGAAAACATTAATATTGTCACGAGGTTCTAAAACAATTGTAATTACACACTTCCGAACGTTCTACAAAAGTTTGGGAGTGTCAAAGCTAATCCGAAATATTCAGAGTCGTTTTGACAAGGGATGGGCAACCAACTAAAGCGAATTAACAATAGACAAGCGTAGAGTGGGTGAGTTCATGCCACAATATGAATAAAGAGAAGGTCATAAAATGGAAAAAAATGTCACCAATGTAAATAATAATTGTACATTGGACATCTCTTGTACACCTACTTGATCAATTTTATTTTTTATGTTTATACATAAAAAGGATTTTTATAATGTAATTTAAGATTATTTTATAATATAATTTCACGATAGCCACCCCGTAATCCAAGATCATTCTTATATGAGGGTGCATACTTAACTCTATTTTTAGCGTGTATTATTATATATGTTCTTAGGTTTTCACGGCCACTCAGCCTTCTGGTTTGTGTCTTCTGGGGTATTATAACGTGTTTTTATGACTTTTCTGGCCGACGTTTCGGATCCCATTGCAGGGTCCATCATCAGGGCTGATGTGTTTTTGTAAGTGTTGGAGTTGTAGTTAAGTATTGGCTCGCAATACCATGTCGAAAGCAGGGTGAGAACGTTTTCAGTGTTGTGTTAAGTATTGGCTAGCAAAACCGTCGAAAGCTTGATGTTTCCGTATTACGTCGTTACGTGGCAATACCGTGTCAGAATCATGTGTTGTCTTGTGTCGTGTGTTTGATAATCTATTGTCTAATCACTATCTACGCGAAAAATGCGACGAGATTGACTTTGAAGCGCCGGATACCACGATGTTTTTAATTTGAGACCATAATCTCTATTAATATTTATTGGGTGCTTGTAGATTTCGAGTGCTTCCTTGATAAGACGCGCATGGCGACTCTTAGGCTTTCCAAGAATTTTCGGTTCGAATGCAAAATGATGGCCGGTATCTAGAAAATGCTCAGCAAGTGCTGATTTTCCGGGATGACTGAGTTTGCATGCCCGTTTGTGCTCGTTAACCCTTTTGGAAATTGTACGCGCCGTTTGTCCCACGTATACTTTATCGCAGTCTTGACAGTCGAGTCTATACATCCCGTCTGTTTATAAGCGACTCGATTCTTCGCTAATCTCAACAAGTCCTTAATTTTTGAGTTGTTGCCAAAAACTATCTTGATGTATCTTTTCTTGAGAGTTCTGGCAATTCTGTCCGTAACCCTTTGAACAAAAGGTAGAAAGTTAGGTTCTGTACGTTTTTCGGGGCGATCAGATTTCGCTCTTATGATGTGCTGTATCCGTCGCTTCTGGTATCCATTGCCTTCCAGTGCGTCGCTGAGTGTTATCACTCTTACTTTGGAAATTCGTCTTGGCATATCCTTTTTGCCCTCGTGGCCTGAGTGTTGATAATACCTCTTTTTTATGCTGGACAATGATGGGAATTTGCATGTAGATAGCAGTTTATGTGAGTTGGCTTCCTATAGACTCTGTGTCCGAAACTTACATAGGCTTTTCTTTTATATTTCAACATCAAGAAAAGGCAGCACGTTGTCTCATTCGATCTCCATGGTGAACATCAGGTTCTTATGTAGCGAATTGACGTGCTCCAAAAAGGCATCTACACGTATCTCCACCAGACCTTCGGAGTAAAAAATGCCATGTTCAGTGCTGTTTCTTCGAATTTCTCCATAAAAAGTTTGCAATCACCAGAAAAAGTGGATTACCAATCGCTACGCCTTCCAATTGTTAGAAGAGACCTTGAAAAGAGAAGTATCCACTCGTCAGGCAGTGCTCAAAAAGTGCGCAGATGTCTTCATCATAATTTTTTTCCAACAGACTCATAGCGTCGTCCACAGGCACATTACTGAAGAGGGATACGACGTCAAAACTGACTAGTAATTCACCCCTTTCACACTTCAATTCTTTTAACATCTTGACGAAGTGTGATGAGTCTTTCACCCATGAGAACGTCTTCCCCGTCTGCATCTGTAGGAGACCGGCTAAATGCTGTGATAGCTTGTATGTCGGTACTCCTATTAGTCTTAGTGGAACTCCATCCTTATGGATTTTGGGAAGCCCGTATATTGCTGGTGTTTTTGATGCTTGCACGAATAGTTTGAAATACAAATCGGCTGGAATACTGGAAGCTTTGACCAGCTCCCTAGTTCGTCTGTCGATTCTATTGGTCGAATTCTTCTTGATCTTTTTATATTTGCTACTATTCAAATGTCCCTGCATCTTCGCTGTGCAATCCATTCTGTTCAAAATCACTGTGGCATTCTCTTTGTCTGCTGGAAGAATCAGGATCTCTTCGTTTGCGCGAAGGCTCTTTATACCGGCGTGTTCCTCTTTGGATATATTGGGACGCGGAGGCCTCGCTTTTCTTAATCTAGCGCACATTTCCTGTCTAATTTCATCTACATATTCTACGGCCACTGGAATCTTGCGCAGTATCGCTTCTACACCGCAAATTATGTCGTCATTTTTTCGGTAGTTGATATGTTGAGCGCCGAAAAAATCATATTATTACATGTTGTTACGTATATTTTTGTAAAATAAGTAAATAATATTAATAACGGTTTACAAATTTTACATACAAATTATACAGAATCACAATTTGATAAATTAGAAATTTTGGAAATAAGAAAGAGTGTAAATAGTTTGAATATTATAAATAATGAGGTCCTTTTTGCAAATAGTTATCTTTTAAATTTAATTTCATGTTAATTAGGTACTTTATATTATCATTTTCCATATATAACTTTTTAATATTTTGATCTATACTTCGATTTTTAAATATTATTTTTGTTATCCTGATGAAGAAGCCATTGGCTTCGAAACATGTTGAATTTTTTCAATAAATAAGTGGTTTTAACAAAGTTAATTTATATCAATTCAAATAAATATAATTAAAAAAAAAAGTAGGATAGTATAGGCCCGGAATTATTCTGGTGAATACTTTATATTATTGACGAAATTACACTAAGTGAGCCGCGTGTACTGTGTTTCAAAAGAAAGAGTTAATCCACAAAACATACATTTTGCACGGAGGACAAGAAACACTGAACTGGCTGTTTTTACTGCGGCAATGGCTGTAAACAACTGTAATTTACTGTGTGACTGTGCTCTAAATAGTTTGCGTACTCCAGGTTTTGGCATTAAACTTACCATTGGTCACAGTGGCGTAACTGCCGATGCGGCGGTGGGGGCTAGTCGCTTCGTGAGCAGTATTGAAAGGGTAGCTAAACTATTTATACAGGGTTATTTATAAAAAATTAATAACCTCGCAGGACTATATTCCTGCCTTCATTATGAGTCGAAAATGTTCAAGCTATTATGACCTAATATCAATAGTTATGGAGATATGCGACATCAAAGTTTGCATTTTTTTTTTCAATATTTCTGACTTATTTTTTGTAAAACGTTGGACTATCATTACAGTAACTCATATCGATTACAAAAAATTCATTTGTTTCAATACAAGTTAAATAAAATGATAAAAACCCTGAAAAAATTCCAATTGGAATATTTTCCAATTGGAATTCGAAGGTTTTTATTTTTTTATTTGACTTGTATTAAAGGGAATGAATTTTTCATATTCGATATAAGTTACTGTAATGATAGTCCAACGTTGTACAAAAAATAAGTCAGAAATATTGAAAAAAAAAATGCAAACTTTGATGTCGCATATCTCCTTAACTATTGATATTAGGTCATAATAGCTTGAACATTTTCGATTCATATTCAAAACAGGAATATAGTCCTGCGAGGTTATTAATGTTTTACAAATAACCCTGTATAAATGTTCAAAAACAATTTTCTACTGTCTGGCACATATGTACCTGCAAAAGTTTGTGAGTGCCAATGTTATAACAATACATTTGTTCATATTTTTTTAAGGAAATGCTTCAAGAGTAAATGGATCTATCATAATAAAATTGATTAAAAGCCTGTTTAGCTATGGGTTTTGCAAAATGGTTTAATAATTTTACGTTAAATTTAGCAAATCGAGAGCAAATACGAAAATCGTGTTCTGCGGCCTCCTAAATTCAAGCATACGTCACATACTCAATAGGTTTTTCACATCATTGATTTATTGACTATTGACTAAAAAATATAGGTTTTTTAGCGTTGAGCTGAGAAATAAACATTTATATTCAAAATATTTCGAGTTTGTCTAAATTTTTCCGAAAAAATTACTGAATTTTGTCCCAGAGATATCATTAATCATCATTTTAGGCGTATTTTAGTGTAATGCTAATAAGGAAGAATCTCATTACACATATTTACTTACTGTAATTGCATAATAATGTCTACAAATAAAAATATATACCTATAAAAATAAATAAATAAATTAAGGAAAATAAAAAATAATCTTAAACAAAACTTTAACCCTTTTTACATTAAACAATTATTCTACACATATTTACACTTGAACTTATGACTCACTCAACTTTCACTAACATTACACTTGATACTTTGTAGATATATAATTACTACCTTATGAAAATAAATTGACTTATGAACTTGTGAAATAAAATGAACTTATGAAAAAAAATCACTGACGAATTCAAAAAAATATTATAATTGTGTTCTATAACGCCACTCTGGGACAGGCGTAGCCTAGTAGAGTGACACAATCCACAAATTTAACAAAAAAAAAAGTGAAATTTATCTTATATTTTATTGTTAAACTAGTATTAAGTACCTTTATTTGTAAACAAGGATTTTTTTGAAATAAAAAAAAAAAAGAAATATAAAGGATATTGCTTTAAAAATTCCAATCAAAAATAGACAACACATTAGTGACATCTGTATTTAATTAAAGGGAATGAAAAAGCTTTGGATGCCGGTCGTGCTAATGATAATCACAATATACATATAAAATGGGTTGTTCATCTTAAATATTATATACAACTTCCAAAAATTTTATAGATGTAGTATTCTGTCATGAGTGGAAATGGTGAAAGTTACATTATGTAAAGTGATCACTTAAGCCAGGCGTACGATAGGTCGTAAGCCCTATGAACACACAAAGACTTCCATATCTACTTTCCCATAAAAAAATATTATTTCGTCTCTATGAGACTTCTATAATATATCTTGAAACATTTATGTATTTGAGAAGGATACTCTAATAACTCTATCATTTAAAATGGCCCATGTCCATGGAAAGAGATATGATGAAGTAAATCTCAGAGAATCTAAATTGATATACATCTCAATACCTTGTACATGTAGAGTTCTTGATCTGAAGATGAACATAGAGATCAGCTTGATATATTGGTTAAAAAAGATAAAAAATCAAATCCATTTACTATGTATAAATTTTACCCGAATCCACAGATGCACACAGCTAGTTGTTCTGAAAATTTCGGCAAACAGAAGGAAAAATTAAATTCTTACATGTATACCAATTTGATTCCTGTCGGAGAGATACAAATTTAATCAAGTGATGACCTGATGAACAGATGAATAAAAGTCAATGGATTGACTTTTGATGTCTGATATACATATAAGCATAAATATACCTGTGGTGAGAGAAGACAGCAAATACGACAGGAGACACGGTGTACATATGGGGACTAATAAAGCTTAGAATTCTCTACGAAATGATGGTAAAATTCAGTAATTGTTTTGAGTCGAAATTGATGCTTACCGACAAATTCAAGATGCAAATCTACAAAAGAAGACTTTGAATACGCTGGATAGACAGAGTTACAAATGAAGATGTTATGATTCGGATGTATAAAGAGAAAGAAGCAATCAATAAATATATATATAAAAAGAAACCCGTGTTTACCTAACCGACAAGTTTTCTCCACAACCAGCCACAACCACCCTCAGGTAGTTATGGTGGCGGGTAGCCCTTGGTGTCACATCGAAAATATGCGAGTTTGGTGGGGGTGGCTGTGCGTGGGTGGAAGTGGGTGACGAAAATGTGCTTTCTAACACATTGTTTTGTTATGGGAAGGCCGCAAATGCTTCAGATTGTTTCAAAATTGGCGCGCCGATTGTGTCTGTGAGTCTAGAAGGTTTCGGAAAAACCTGCTATAGAAAGTTCTGGAAGGAGTTCTGGAAAATTCCCGGAAGTTCTATAAGGTTCTCAGCTGAGTGGCGGAAGGGTCGGTGTGTCTAGAAGGTTCCTGTAGATTCAATAAATTTCTTGAACGTTCTGGAAGGAGAATGTTCGCGAAAGTTTTATGACGAACCAAACAGTGTACTAAAAATATACGCGTGCGAAGCCGCGCGAGCACAGCTAGTTAAAACTATAAAAAGAGATTCGGACAGTGCGTAATTACTTCTGCTTACCATTTCGTTAGTTAGATAATGTTATATTTCATTTTATAGTTTGAGCTTATTTATGCTGATAGTAAACAGCTTGTGGACAAGGTGGAGCGTGGAGGTGCATGTCGATCACTGCGCGCGTGCCTGCCAATAGTCCCCCACGCCGTGACATTCATCACGTAGCGACCATTGTGTGTTGGAAAACAACTACCCTCTGTGCATATATACACCGCGTTTCTCTTTATAATTCTTCTGTTTTCTCTTTTTAATTTTATTTCTTTTTTCTTTGGTTTCAGTAACCATTTCCCTTTGTCTGGCGATAAGTCACTGGAACAGGACAGGATGGCCGCATTTATTTATGTGAGCATTGACTTTGAGTTATGTTTTTATGGTTATGACTCCGTAACATTCTTGGTATTAAAGAAGCGTATTAAGAAACGAAGAAACGTGTCGTGTTTTCTAATGTTTTGATTGGATACATTCATAATAATTGTGTGTGTATGCAGTGATATAATAAACCGTAGATACGCTAAAATCTAATCTGAAATCTGGGTGAAATCTTGGCAAATCAAAAATAAGGTACTTGGCAAAAGTAAGGCCTTACTTGCACTCGTTATCGAACGGGCCTTCTTTGTGATCGCGTGATGTTTGTGATCTTTGTGAGATCTTTGACACTATTGTAAGAATGAGTATGTTATTTTAGTCACTGTGACTTCAAATTACCTGATTTTTCTGTCTACACGCAGAGCGTTTGTGCAATGAGTGTGCCGTGATTTGTTGTCTCTTTCAAAGCAATATTTGCTACGTATGAAAGCCGGCTGGTGTAGGAATAACGTGTCTATATTATAATACGTCAATGATTGTTTAATTACAAATTTGGTGTAAACGTCACCCATTAGTAAAATTTCAAGTTGAAAAAGAATTACTTGTAATATAACTTACTGAGTTACCTATATAATCCTAAAATTGAATTTTGAGGAACTGTGTATCCCATTGGATGGTGACACACAGTTCCTTTGCCCATGAAACATTATTTATGCTGTTATGTTGGCACCAAAAAGCTACATTTTGATCGATTATAAATGTCTTGTGTAAATTTTATTTTCTCTTTTGTTCATTTTTCCTAGACTTCGTACAAAAGTTAGTAAAACTATTAATTTTCATCTTCAATGATACCATAATAACTTTTGTAACATTATTATCATCAGTAAAGAGAAAAGAATATTTAATTAAGATAAATTATAGAAGTCTCACAGAGACGAAGCTATTTACATGGGAAACGTGCATGGAAGTCTTTATAGGGTGGCTACAGGGTTTACAATCTGTATTAGCTTTCTTGAGATCACTTTACACAATGCTACGTCCACGATACGATACTCAGTATCAATTTTTTAAATTCTATCATACATGCTTCCCATGAAAATAGCTTCGACTCTGTAAGACTTCTAGAATTTATCTTAATTATTATGATATTTGTGTGGAGAAAATTCAGTAAATACGTTCTTAGATATTAAAATATAGATAAAACTTTGTATAAAATTACAGTTATTGAATCGACATGTTTCGATGCTGTACCCTGTAACCTGACCAAGGGACCATGTTCCCGGAAAATTTCGATAAATAATGATTTTGAATAAAGTGTTTTCTCTTTAAAATATTGTTATATTATTTTAATGTTAAATATCTTCTAAAACCATTGGTTGTAGCCGCAGAGTCGTCAGCAAATTACTTTAAACTAGCTGTGCCCGCGCGGCTTCGTACGTAGATTTTTAGTACACTGTTTGGATCGTCATGGAACTTTCGCGAACCTTCTAGAACATTCTTCTTCCAGAACTTTCAAGAAATACATCGAATGTACACGAACCTTCTAGACACGCCCACACATTCCGACACTCAGCTTAGAACCTTATAGAACTTTCGACTTTCTCGGGAATTTTCGAGAACCTTCTCCTTCCAGAACTTTCTAGAGCAGGTTTTTCCAGAACCTTCTAGACTCACGGACACAGTCGGTGCGCCTATTTTGAAACAATCTGAAGCATTTGCGGCCTTCCCATAACAAAACAATGTGCTAGAAAGCACATTTTCGTCACCCACTCCCATCCACGCACAGCCACCCCCATCAAACTCGCATATTTTCGATGTGACAGCAAGGGATATCCACCACCATAACCACCAGTGGGTGGTTGTGGCTGGTTGTGGAGAAAACTTGGCGGGTAGTGAAACACGGGTTTCTTTTTATATATATGTATATTGATTAATATTTGCAATAATATGTCTAAACTCATAAATCTTATGATTTATGGCCACATAACCAAAGAACCTTGTTCTTTACTCATCAATAAAAAAACTACTTAAAGTATATTACATAACATACTATGATTTTTAAAAGAATACTTATCTTTTAACTGCCATTCATATTCGACAACGGGACACCTGTAGACTAGTATTTTTTATGACGTAATTTATTTGTCAAGTCGTAAAGCGGTCTTTTTCACGGCTTAGTATGACGTTGTAAACTTTGGCGATATGTGTCACACGAGGAATATTTGATAGATTAATCACTCGCTTGCCCCGCATTTTATCAAACATAGTACTGATTTTCCCAGAACAAACGACCGGCCGGTAACAAACGGATTTAGCGTTATTACAATATTTCTAAGTGCACAGAGATGATAATTGGTAACAGGACCTTCCTCCAGTATCTGATTAATCTGATTATGCCACGTCGTCCGCGGTCGTCCTATATTTATTGTGTCTTCACTTGCGTCATATATTTCCTTTC
This sequence comes from Agrypnia vestita, assembly GCA_016648135.1. Lineage (NCBI taxonomy): Eukaryota > Metazoa > Arthropoda > Insecta > Trichoptera > Phryganeidae > Agrypnia > Agrypnia vestita. Next base: position 97,953 of record JADDOH010006659.1, on the reverse strand, counting down.
CATTCTTTCCTCATTTATTCGCTCAACATACCCATTCCCTTTATCGATTTTATTCATATTTTTATACTTCATATTTATCTGCGCCATCTGTTAGTATTTGACAAACATTGTTACATAGAGAACGGAAAATTTATATATATTTTTTTCAATGAATTGAAATGAAAATTTGAGTAAAATTGACACAAGTCTGAAAGTAAAATTGAAAACTAACAAAGTTATAGAAAAGTTAAGGTTATTATTACGGTCGTTGGATCATCGTATGTATTAAATAAAATTGATATTTTATACGAACTATATATTTTACTGTCATATCCAGCGTCATCAGGAGAGCTATCATGGCGGAGGTGTAGGCCGAACTGTTCGAACTGAGTTCGGCCTACATCTCTACCGTGATAGGATGCTCTCCCGATGACGGTGAATAATATTTCAGCGAAAGGTCGAGTTTTTCTCCTCAGTAAAATATACGGTTCGTGTAAAATATCCGTTTTATTTTACACATAAAGTAAGAGAATTTTTAATTTGCGTTTTGCATGAATAATTTTGTTCCGTCCGGAGGAGTCGCGTGACGTCATCTCTCGTACCCGGTGTATATCGTGGGCGCGTGACGTCACAGGCGAGTTGGAGGTCAATCATTCCGCGGTAAAATACACTAACATTCATATTATTTTTCTCCGTTATTTGTTGACAGATTTTAACAATTTTTTCACTCTTTTTTTAGACTTTATCAAAATTTTAATTTCATAAAGTTAAATATTGCGTTATCAACATCATGAAACTTCTCCAAAACGTATTTTGATATTTATAACCTCCGAAAACGTAGAAAAAACACTGACTTAATCGCCATATTCAAAGTATTAAACGTCCACACTGATGTGCTTTCTTTCTTTCTTAACTGAGCCAAAATAAATTCAATATCCCTTCCCGTAGACTCAGAAGCAAATAATATTGTTCCTTAGCCATGCTACCATGTCGCAGTTATTTCGTCTTACAAACTCAAGACAGGATTAGACTTCTTCGGTGTAAGTCTGTCTAGATTCAAATCATCTCTGATTAGAAAGCTCAAATCTTGTCTCTATCTTGTTAGTACTTTTCATTTGTCCTTGTTTTTGTTTTAAATTGCTATAACTTTTATTCTGATGTATTTTATGTTGTTCTTGTTATGTATTTATTATATTTTATTGGACTATGTCCGTCAATTTCAATAAATAAATAAAAAAAATTTTTTTTGTTACATTCTGTAGAATAGTCTACCTTCAAGACTTGAATAACAGATTTTTATTGCTTCTTATTAAACGCTGTAAAAAGTGTTATTTTATATTTATTTTTATTAAGATTTAAGTTTGCCTACAGCCATTGGTTATCAAATACCGTGTACTGAGAACTCTTTACAACTCCTTGGTGTGAAGTAGACTCGAGAGTGGCTCAATGATTTGAGGGCCACGTGTGCGCAAGTACTCTTTTATGATGGAGAAAATCCAAAAGAAGTTTCTGAGATATCTCTACATAAGAGAGTACGGGCATTATCCTTGGCTTTTTCTAACCGAGTTTCTCCAGGGAATGTGTATTTGATTACGCATTTTTATCGATTGTTGCGCGGTATGATCGATAAACCTGAAATTATACGGAGTATTGGTTAGTTTGTTCCTGATAATTTCCTTAGACAGTGTCAGCATAGATTGTTTCAGATTCCAATATACAGGAACAACCTGCCAATGGTCATGCCTGTTGGAAGAGCTACTGCTATGCTGAACAATATCACTCTGAACATTGATCTGTTCCATGTCTCTGAGAGGGTTTTCTGAAGCAGGAATCTCCTACACCTTTGATATGAATGATTTTATATATGTTTAATATTTGTTTTTGTTTTATGTATATATATATTTCGTACTTATTTAAAATATTAACTAATTAAATTTATATTTGTAATGTAAATTATATATTGAAAATAAATACATTGAATAGAATTGAATTGGGTATAAGTATGAGTAAATTAATAAGTGTGGGTGCATGTGTATGACAAAAAATATGCCACCAGGCAAGTTTACATCTAGAAAAGTTATAAACCGCTCAAAAGACTAAAAGAGTTGAAATCTGAAAAGACCATCTTAAAGCTGTTAAGAACACGGTCAATTAGTTGTTGTTTAGAGTTATTGCATTCGTTTCATGATATTCTAACCTATCTGAACCTACTGAATACTAACAACAAAACTACCGAATATTCCATAACATTATGCACGCACGCATGCTCACGATTTTGGAACGACTCGAACAAATTTCTCGTAATCTCTGGAAAGATCCACAAGTCTCTCGAAACATCTCGAAGAAATTTACCTATAAATACAATGGCGTCACTCAACGCAGGGTCAATCATTTGTGTCGATAACGTGTGCGACATCCCAGCGATAGAACCATACCGCAAACAAGTATGATAATTCATTCGTGATGCGATATAAACAATAGAGCGAGCGTGAAGTGAACTGGGCAAGAAGTTTTTTTACTTGCGAAAATTTAACAAAGTTTATTAGAACGTGATCAAAGCAATAGAAAGAGCGTTTATCAATGCGAATTAAGGAACAATGTAATAATAAGTATGTGAAATATTCTGGACACTCAGTGACTACAAAATTAAAAACGGTACATTAATATAACTCATGTCTAGTGACTTTTTTGTTATAAATTAAACTTTAAATTGTTGTAGTTTTATCATTTGTCTCCCAACGCTACGTCCCACGGCAATATATAATAGTTTAAGGGTTAAAAACAATTCAATATCAAATAATTTGATATTTATTTTGGCTCCAGCGAATATTGTTGCAAACGAAATTGAATGTACAAATTATGTGTTCATTGAAAACAGGAAGCAGGAAGGAGAAGCACTGGTATGTAGATATGAAAGGGCAGAGCGTGGTTCGAGGAATACATACTCGTACTTCAAGTTAACAGAACCGTCACTAACGGTACATTAGCGAGTCGCTCATTTGAATAATGATATTACTCGATGACATTTCATTTCGTGTGGCGCTCGTTCTATTCAGTATACCCCCTCCAACATCTAATGTATAGCACACACATATTTGTACTAAAATACACACGTCATATTTATATAATATCTGTAGATATATACATTGTATTATATAGGACAGAGGGGGCGAACCGAAATTGGGTAATGTCAGCGCTTCAAGGTACGGTGGATGTATTCTCGTACTGGTAGAACTACTGATCCCGTAGTAAAAATTAAAAAATTGAAGTTTGGGTTGTGCAATGTCCTGGAAGTGCTTATATCAGCAAATCGTGACAATGTAAATAAATAAATAAAAATAAATCTAGAAAGTGTTACCCAGCGATAATAAGATGATCATAGACGAGTGATAAATAAGGAAATAGTTTGGTTTAATGAATTAAGTTTAGTTCGTGTTATGTGACTTTGCACATTGAATAATTAATGAGTCGTTAATTAGTAATAGAATGTTAGTTAACTTAGTAAAAACCACTACCAGGTTTAAGGTCCAGCGGTTTTGAGACGTACCCGTCCCTTCGTTAGGACCAACACTACACTACAATATTCACAACACTACACAAGCCATCCATAGTATTGTTAAACTTTCACCAATATTGATCACATGCGTGTTAATCTTGTCAGAGACAAACATGCACTGATTAGCCTACTGAACATTCAGGAATCTACCGGGAGAGAGTGAGAGGGGGCGGGGTCTAAAGTGGGTGTTACCAAATCTTTTGTGAAAGTTAAATTAAACAAAGGGCTATATGGAAAATTGATTTGGTTATTAATTAATAAAGTGAATATAGTAGTGTAGTGTTGATCCTGACGAAGAGACGGGTACGTCTCGAAACCAATAGACCTTAAATCTGGTAGTGGTTTTTACTAAGTTAACTAACATTCTGTTATAATGTCTAATCACAAAGTTTATGCTTTAAATATTAATAATATTAATAACATTAATTAGTAAATTGTAAATTTTAAATGTTTTCATTTGCCTCCATAGCCACGACCCGTGACAATATAAAAAATCAAGCCTTCTTGTAAAATGTCTATTAACTCACCAAACTCATTGTCAAGTCTATGTAGCCCGGGCAATAGTGAATGGATATAACAGATACATTTTCGTATTAGAATATGTTATTTGAACGCGTTGACTTTGACATCGGTCAAAAAACACAGTGGTGTAATCTCTTGGAAATGTTGCAATTTTTGTATGGTACACCACAGTACAATCACAATATACTAAGAACAGTAATACGTCTTCATACAAACTGGCCGTGTACGCACGCACTGTGACGCAACATTGACATAGAATATGGGGGCACAAGGCGGCGGCAGTAAGGGCCGTGCCTTCGGTGCCATTCGCGCTCGCAGCCGCCGCTTTAGAAAAAAAATGCGCTTCCTGAAAAAAATGCCTTTTTTTATGTTTGTGGTGCTTTACTAAAAAGGTGTGTTGATTATCACAAAGGCTGAGTTTTTAAAAGTCTACGTTGATGTTAATCAGCGTTCTTGCAATTTACGTGCAGAAACTAGATATACTAATAACAGAAATTATGCGACAGATCGAAATTTACTCATGACTTTGTTGCCAATATAGAGAGGATGGAGCAGGTCTTTCGCAAAGAGTTCGAAAAGGACCACATAAACATTAAAATCGGCACATCAATTTTTGAACAATTAAAAGAAATTGAATTTTATTCGGGTTTAGTGTCTACCTTATGCGTCGGAATCTCAGATGCTACGAGTTAAAAGAAAGAGAGAAAAATAAAGTGACAACCCTAGCGTCAACGCAAGAGTAGGCTAATAACTCGCCGACAGGCCGGATATAAACTACTGTTCTGGGTATACTGTGGTACAATGTTCCCGGCTGCCAACAAAACTGGTCTGAACCGAGCCAAACACATTCATTCACATTACAGAGACAAAAACTGGTGAACGTTTTGAAATCATTGTTGAGGGATGAACACCCTGTTAACCGTAATTTATGGTCGCTGTTTAGTCGCGCTGGTGTAAATATTTCACACGCTAATGATACTAATAAAAGCCTAATATTTCTCCCTATTTTTTTTACTTCAAATAGTGTGATAGGTGTAATATATTATGTTTTTTATGTAAACATATTTTTATTAACAGCATAAAAACTCGGAAGAGTCGTAACATTTATATTACGTTATAAAAGTAGATTAATGATAAATTTTCTCAATTTTTGTTTATTTTTTAATATACTATCAAGGTTTTTTTAAATATATTTTCAAAAGGTAATTAAAGCTAGTTAATAAAAGAAAGTAATAACATCGAGAGTAGAAAGCCAAAAGGACCTAAGTGATTATTTAGAACTTTACAGGATAGCAAAATAAAGTTCTGTCAATCTGATTTTGTCAATGTTTCTTTTATTATTAAACGATTTTCATATTTGTTTATCCAAAACACATATGGAAACCGTTTAATAATAATAAAAATATTGACAAAATCAGATTGACAGATTAAAAATATATAAAATAGATTTATTCTAAGAATAATAGCGAACAGAGATTCCGGTCATTAAAAAAAAACATAAAACCCCTTTTTTTACTTTAAAATTAAATGAAGAAAAATTATTATTAATAATTAAATTACCACCAACCTCGAGTGAACATGTTTATAGTGTTGCAATAATTTTTCTACGAAAATTCGATGATCTACCTCTTGATGCATTAGTCCTAAAAAAAATATTTTTAAAAACATAATTTAACTGAAATATATCAATGTTCTCAGGTTTTCACGGCCGTTCAGAATCTTCTGTGAATAGTTTTCTGGGATTTTCTGCCGTGTATATGTGACCTCTCTGGCCTAGGTCAGAGAGGTCACAGTGAAGGAAGAGAATTTAGACATACAAGAAGTAGATTACGTCCGAGGGAAACAACCAAAAGCCAATTGCTGATATAGAATATATGTACTCATTTTTCTATTATGTGGCCATGCTCTAATACTCATGCTATTGTACTCACTTTGTATTATGTGCTATACTCATTTTTATATTTTGTGCCTTGATCTTATACTCATGCTATTATGCTCACTTTTGTATTATGTGCTCGTATATTCATGTTTGTATTGTACTCATTTTATATTATATGCCAATTTATGAATAAAGAGATTCTGGTGGACTGGTTGACATAGTGATTGGACATAGTGAATGGTTTTTGCAGCCAGAAGAAAAAAATGTCAACCTGGTGACGCAAGAGTAGGGCCGATATGGGAGCCGTCAGTTCATAGAACGGCCCTGGGAAAGTGGTGGGTCCCCATTCACTGCCGATATAGAACATGTGCAGAAACTAGAAAGACTTAAAATTTGGCTTTTCACTTTGGAGAAGGCTTAACGTAGTTCCCATAAAGTCACATGATACCCCAAAAGTAGCACGCCTGTAACGCTGGAGGGATAAGTAAACATTTGTGGGAGTCTCTGGAAGGAGTTCACACTGTTGAGGATTAATAAGATTTAGAGATGAATGCAACAGCCCAGTGGTGATAGCTTACAGATCCAATAGTGATGAATTACTCAGTTTGAACAATTCATCACTCTTGGATCCACAACTTGTGGTTTATATTGGCATTTTAATTTTTTTCTCACCATTGATTCCTTTTTGACCCATTTCTATCCAGTTCTAGGTCTCAGAGATAGATTGATAGGTCTTATGGTCAGCAATAACTTCGGTGACAGCTGTTCTAACCATCGAAGTCATCTATATTAATTAACTTTGAAACGCTCGTCTTATTATAAATCATATAAGTACAGAGAATAATTATTGTATCTATGTCAAAATTCATTTTCTAAATTGTCTTAAAGATACGTCTCAAAATTGTCGTTTTTTTATTTTAAAAAGGCTGACGGTATGATGATAGAGAATATTAATAATATAGGTCTAGTGATACTGGGGATTAAAATCATAAAAACAACATAATTGACCCTCCGAAATTACAAGAGAATTATGACCTATGCATACCCTATTTATTAGAGTAAACAGGTTTAAGCTGTCCTATATACTTATCGCGTTCAAATAATTTATTTTACCCAAACTTTGGCAGGACTAGCCATTTAAAAAGCTGTTTTATAACTCGTTACACTTCAAAATAAAATCTGTTAAATTCTACAAATAATCTAGACATTTTTATCGGCAATTTGTTTCTATTTAAAATGAAACTTCGTAATCTCATTTAAGATTATTGAAATAAATTTAATACTTCTTTAATTGAATCCCATTCCCCACCTCTTCCCATCCTCCCTTTTTATGCATTATCAAAATTAAACGTCATGACATATTCTTTATCAATTTTTTTACCAGCTTTGAGAAAATTTGACTGGTCATACTAACTGAATATTTTTTCGATATTGTATAAATTTCTCATTACATTGTAGGTACTGTATGTTTCCCAAAATTAAAAAAAAAATTTAAAAAAAAATACCAAATAAGTGCTTGCGTAATTGAGTCATCTCCCAAAATGCAGAACAGGTGAAATAAATAACGCGTAGTGTGTAAATTTTAAATAAACAGAGCAGTCATATTAATGTATTTCAAACAGAAGATCGCTTCCATGCAGCATCCCTAATAATAATAATTTTGCTGTCGGTCCGTAACTTCATATAACCCAATAACTGATATGATTCCGTTTTCAAAATTAGTATGACTTCAAAATTGTCATTAAATAAAACGAAAATATTGACTTCGTGTTTTTCATTTCTGTAGCACATTAGTATTAATCATTAATCAAAACATAAAATTCTCTATGTAACAATGTCCGTCAATAACGCTACTGGAGGGCACAAATAATAATGAGATGTATAAAGTCACGTAAAAAAGAAGTATTATTCTCTACGTGAGAATATCCGTCACTAACGCTAAATAATATAAAGCGCACGAGGCAAAAAGAGCAAAATTCCCTATTTAACAATGTCCATCATAAACGTTATCAAGACGCTACGCTACTCTAGATTGCGCTATTTTGGCGGTCAAAATGTATATAATAGAAGTACGTCTTTATCGACGGAATACAGTTAGTAGATTTTTGAAATCGTGAGCTAGTTATCTTCCGTATACCTAGGTACACTGCGATTCGTTGCAGGCTACGTAATCATGTAATACTGATAATAATTATCTAAGCTCCGTGAAACTGGAAAATCGTTTATCCAGCACATCAATCACCTATTTTGTCTGCGGGATTAATCACGAACACCACAGTGCGAGACTAGGAGCGTTCCGTGTACACACCCCTAGGTCCGCCCTCCACCCTTCCGCCCAGACACATCCCTTGCGTGACACCCTGACCTGACACATCACGCACTGTCAGTCCGTGGAATGCTTCGGGTACCGTATTATGTATATACGGGGGCAGGGTGTATCCGTATCAGATCTTCCCTTCACGTAACCTGCAGCCTGTAGCCACTAGTGATGGGTCCGCTCTGTACTAACTACAACAATGTAGTACTACATTACATTGCAGCGTACACTTCATACCTTTTGAAGTGCAGTGCACACTGCAAACTACACACACTTCAAAGTTATTGAAAGTACGTATTTTAAATGGTACACTTCATTTTAAAATGAACACTACAAAATACACACACTTCAGTTATTGAAAATATGAGTACATACTTGAAATAACACATTTTTATGTGAAATTTTTAGAAAGTTGATGTAGATAAATGAAAAAATCTCTGGAAACTGAAACAACCCCCTGGTTTGAAAAATTTTGGGACCGAACGAAGAAATCTGTATGTGTTTTGATATATTTTTTTTGGCGATCTTTTTATTTTGAAAAAACTAACAAAATATCGATATTGTACAGTAGCCGGCAAACATCTTGAAATTTTACCGCGTAGAGGGGGGAAGTTTGCGCATATACCATTCCACCAAAGAGACCCAAATTTTGTCTTCTGCGCATTCCCCCACTACGCCAAAGAATTTCAAGAAGTTTGCCGGCAAATGTACTATAATACTAAAATTATTTCACTCCATTAGTGCTACACTTTTGTAGTACTGCAATAGTTCACTTCATTAATGCTACAATTACTTCACTTCATTAGTACTACAATTAGTTCACTTCATGTAGTCTTCACACTGGTGAACGTGTGTGTGTTGTAGTCTTCATTTTGAAATACAGTTTTTCCCTTCGCTAGTAGCCACATATTTAGAATTTTAACAATAATTTGTGACGTGGTGGAATAATACTAGTTTGCGTATGAAATGATAACACCACGCTTGAACATACTGTTTCATCCTTTTGATCTGTTTTGAGTTACCTTTTAATATTATCTCGGGACCATGGTTGAGTCAAATCTGTCAAATTTTTTACGCAATAATACGCCATATCATTGGAAAATTCTTAACGTAATGTTTAAAGAAAGAGAGGATAAAGGATTAATTGTGGTAGGAGGTCTGCATCCGGTTACGAATGCGGACCTCCTTAACTCCTGTGTGTCGGTGATGTAACTTAGGTCTACCTGTCATACAAAATATGAAATATCTACTTTATTTACGAAAACTAAAACATCACATTTTTTGTAATCATCGAATAGACATTTTCACACCAAAATTACTAAATTAAACTGTTAGGAATGTACGGATTTTTTAATTAAAAAATATTTATTCATTACTCTCGTATTTTCGGCCAGTGTGTAAGAGAGAGCAGAATATTGTACATCGCAGTTAAATCGAGCAAGAAAGAGCACGACAATACCATACATTTCATATAGGACAGAGATGGCGGTTGCTTGGGTTTCGGCGAAAGAAAAAACAATATAGAAAGAGTACGATAGAGTCGGGTAACACGTGCTAGACAAAGACGGAGTGCATGCGACTGAAGCGAGCAGGCGACCGCGTCGTTGTATTCAGTTGCTATTGAAACGTTGGCGGAAGCGCACGCAAATTCGATTTGCCATGATTTTATAATAATTTACTAAAATAATGCAAATATGTATTTTTACCTTACATAATTATATAAAGGGACCTTTAAAAAGTCTTATCTGTATTGTATATATGTATATTTTATCACATATTAAAAAATATGCCGATTTTAAATCAGGTAACGCTGTGTTACTCCACCGTCCCCAAAGTTTTTTTTTAGCACAGTCTTTTAAGTGTTAAGAGTGATACGAATTTCAGAGCCTTCATTCGTGTGTGGGTCTCGCGATGGGAGATCCTTAGGGAACCTTCAGTAGAGTTCTGGATTGCTACTGCGTTGCAACCTTCATATATGTATATTTGTATGTTTTTATCAATCTTTTAATTTTTTGTGATATGTACGCTTTTGGTATCTTTTATATTTTGTTTAAATGATAGTCATGGTTTGTTATTTTCTTTTCCTAGCATTTCTTTGCATTTAGTTATATTACTTTATTTTTTATGTTGTGATTTTGTTTTGTACTTTGATATTTTCTTTCAAATAAAGTATTCTTCCTTTATTGCACCCCAGGGACAGTGAAGTGGTTTGTGCAGTTTCCTTGCCACGTCCCACGAGTATCTCTGTGTCGTCAGCAGTACAGTGAGGAAACATCTTTAACATTAAATCAATGCCAATCTGGATGGCACAATTGTAGGGCCGGTACGGGAGCTTTTGCTCGTAGAACGGCCCTGAGCTTGTGGTGGGTACCACTGTTCTTAAATTCACAGTCCTAAAAGTTTCTAAAATATTTTACTCACTTATTATTCAATTTCTTAATTCGCACTTATTATCTGTGGTAACTCGTCTGTGGAACATTTTTTATTACGCTGTTTCTATCGCATCGATCAGTATCTAGAATATTTCGCTCTATTTCGTACGTAAGAACTCGTCCGAATATCATTCGTTCCCTTATGTACCTGTTTTACCTATTATGCCCCAAAATCCCCCGAACTCAAATGTCTTAATATTTACAAAAAATATTTTAGGTTTGATACTATAGCATGAGTCTGGCGATTGTTGGCTCTTAGTCTGTAATGTCCTCGTTATTCCTCGCGGAGCTCAAGTTCAGCCTTAAGTCCAGCGCTAAACTGCTCGGATCTTCTATCGCGTAAAATCCGCAAAGCAAATGGATCCACCGATCGTTCACGCAGTGTGTTTGACAATCGCATATTGTATGGAAAGAAATATAGCAGCGTTCCGCGACGCAAAAGACTTAAACCCACACTATTTTCGAAAAGCTACAAATGATAGTGCTACAAACGACATACAAAACAGCGCCCTTGGGATGATTTATATTATGAAACGGCGTTATAAAATATAAAAAGTATTATTTTTGAACGCGTCTCAAGTACATTTATTGAATAATAATAATAATAATATTTGGATAATTTATATAGCGCCGTTTTCGCGAATACTCACCTCAAGGGCGCTTTACACAGAAAAATTATCTTTCAAAAAACTTACTGCTAAAAAAAACTTATTTACTATTACTTATTCACTAGGTGGCACGCAAGAAATGGAATTAAAGTTTAATACTATAATAGGGAGTGCCTGAAAGAATTAGATGTTTTCGCGGAGTGCACAATAGGAGTGGAAAACATTAGCTAGTATTGTTGTGGTCAGATTCTATAGGTTTTTATAGGATTGTCTAAATAAATGCGTCTTAAGTTGTTTTTTGAACTGTGGTAAGCTGTCCGTTTTTCTCAGTTTATTAGGTAGTTTGCTCCATAACTTTGGTCCAGCCACCGCGAAAGCACGATCACCGAAATTAGTTAGATTCTGAGCGAAGTGTTAGTTGTCTGTTATTTGTAATTTGAATAAGTAGAAACAAAAACAAAAACATGTGATTATGAAGTTAAAAAACTACAAACTTACTTGGGAAATCGTAAAAAATAAATAATTGAACAAGGGATGATTCAAGGGAGAATAAGCATTTCCTGAATGAAAAACTTCCGCGATTTGCTCCATTATAGCTCAAACTTAATGTTGAGAGCAAGTGGCTTCTAATGTTCAATTAGCAGTAATGATTTCAGTCCTCCACAGGGCAGAGGAACACTGAAAAAGAAGAAGGGCTGTATCGCTGTAAGGGTGTGAAATGTGAATCAATACTGGTTAATAATGCCCGCATTCAAACAAACGGCTGCCATTAATTTTGAATGATTTCCGCAATTTTAGTTAGTATTCCGTGTAATGTTGGACACTTCCAGGAAATGAATACGACAGTTATTTTTTATCACTTGATGATGTCATATAGATACGTGTATACATTTGACGTTGAAATCTTTTTACGCTTCACGAGAAAGTTAAAAATACATTCTACCAGCTTAGCCTCATTTAATATTTACACAGGGTTGAACGAGTTTCGTCCATTTTCTGTGTATAGTTTTCTGGGATATTCTGCCGTGTATATGTGACCTCTCTGGCCAACGTTTCGGATCCGCACAGTCCGGCATCCGTTAGTAGATACATAACACACTACATCAAGACACACACCTTGCTTTCGACACGGTACCGCAATCCAGTATTTAACATAACACAAACTTGGAGACACCCTGACTTCGGTACGGTATTGCAAGGCAATACTTAACCTACACTTCAACACTCACTCATCACATTAGCCCTGATAATGGACCCTGCAATGAGATCCGAAACGTTGGCCAGAGAGGTCACATATACACGGCAGAATATCCCAGAAAACTATACACAGAAGATTCTAAACGGCCGTGAAAACCTAAGGACATTTTTGAGTTTCGTCCACAATATTTTAGGGTTGCAATTTTTTAAAATTCGAATTACGAATACAACATGATCAAAAATGATCATTCATGTGTGCGTACATATACCTAGTTCTATTTTATCTAATTGGGATCTTTCATCTCAAGAATGAACAGGGGGGGAGGGGTCAAAGGTATGCAAAGTGAGGTCCGAAGGAGAATTGTATGGCCAAGTCTGCTATATTGAATGAAATTGAGAAGAATAATTCCATTTAAAGGAATGTAAATGTACCACAGTTCAACGACAAAAGACCAATGAACATTTGGTCCAACGACAAAAGGCTCACGTGACAAAAGATTCACGCGACAAAATATCCACAAGAAATTAGGTCCAACGATATGATGACCAAAAAAAAACAAGATTTCAAAATGTTTTTGTTATTTATGAAAGATTTCAAATAACTTAATGAATCTGATAATGGTGACTAAATCATTGGATATACTCAATGCCCTCAATACTCTCGCAAATATATATTAATATACCTGCCCGGTCTCTAAGATCCCAAATACTATTTCACACAAAGATCTACAACATCTACATAGGTTATTTCTCTCCTCTACCTAGAATGCTAAACCAGTACAACGAGGTCACGTCATGTAACCCCAACATCGACATATTACACATGACACAACCTCAGTTTGAGGAAGAAATTATATCACTCCTGACCGAAAATAATTTGAGCGTGTAAGATGGACTCTTCGGAAATCAACCCAAACAAAAAATTTTATTGCCACAAAGACGCGGGTATACATTTTTTACTTGGTTAAACTGGGAGCCTACGTGCCTATTATGTCGTGCGGAGATTGTGAACTTCGTTCATCTTGTGTCGCATATTGTACTAAACTTATATTGTATAATGTATTAATGTTTTACTGTAAAATGTAACTGTGTACTAATCACCTTGTATTTAATGATTATCTATTAGGGTCATTCTGACCTGTCGATAGTCTTTAAATTAAAAGTAAAAATAATAAATAAAAAATATAATATGTTTTCGAAAATATTGCATAATATGACATTTAGCGAATCCTGTCATTTAAGCCAACGTATTTGTAACGTAATGAAAGGCTATAGAGAATATTATTATTAATTTATTAATAGGAATAAAGCTGTTTTAAAAAATAATTGCACAGACTAGATTTATAAAAAATATTTTTAATAATTACTAAGCAGACTTTCCAGATGAAAGGAAATGTTTTTTTTTGTATGTTTCCATTATTTATATGAAAAATTGACAAATCGATTCTTTCATCTCAGAATGTACTAAAAGGCACATAAGATTTATTGTATACTAGCTGTTCGTACCCGGCGTTGCACGGGTTGAGGATTGAGTTGAAAAAAAACTTGTGGGGGGAAACAAAGGTTCGATTCGAACGGTATAGATTTGCATCGAAAATATATCAGGGGGAGGTTAAAGAGTAAAAGGGTAGGGAGAAAATGTCACCTATGTTACCGGTCGGGTCTTAAAGAATAAGTTTGCAAATTTTGAGTCCGATAGGTCGAACGGTACAGATTTGCATTGAAAATATATCAGGGAGAGATGAAGGGGTAAAAGAGCTGTGAGGAAATGTCGCCTATGTTACCCGCCGAGTCCTAAAGAATAAGTTTCCAAATTTTTTAGTCAAGGACGAAGGACGAGATCTCACGCTGTAGAAGAAGAAGAACGGACCACGATGCTCATTCGTGAGCTCAATGACCACTAAGAATTTTGAGTACAAAAATGCTTGTTTAGGTAGGTTCAACAAAACAACACAATATTCAAAGAGGGATATGAATTCATACGTTTATAATCAAATTGAAATATTTATTATTAACGCCATGAATGTTCAAAACGTCATACTTAATTTTTACGCTACAAATACGAGTATGTGTTAAAATTAAAATGGGATGCAGTGTCATGCAGCAATAATTTAATTTAAATTGAGTTCTTAAAATAGGCGGAGCACGTAGAAATAATGACACACATATTATTTGTAATTTATTTAAAAAAAAAATATTTTGAATGAAATATTCGATAATTGAAAATTTGAATTTCAACAAGTTGTAATTTAATATTTACAATAACAATTGATTAATTTTATTTGATGATGAATATTTGCGTTTGCATTTGCCATAAGCGATTTATTAAACTGAAATTTCCAAAGATGGTGTTATGTTGAGGAAGATACACATTATGTGAATGTTGTGTATTGTTAAGGTATCATTATAAAATTTTATCATCTCGTTTCAAATATATGTACCTATATTGTGAAACGAAATGATAGAATCGGAAGGAATTGTGCACTAACGAACATTCACAACATTCTGGAATTGACTGCGACATTTTCGTAAACACTGGAAATGTAGAGGAAATACTATAAACGTGTAGAACGGTCTCTAACACTCAAAAATCAGCATGTTTTGTATAAAAAGGCGGAAGCAATTACGCACGAGACATTCAGTGTTTGACGTTTGACGGGTGTGACATTACCAGAAAAAAACCAGCGAAGCAGTGTGGCCAACGCGTGTTTAGCCGACTGACAGATATTCGGACGAAGTTGAGTGGAATATTCCCGAAAATGATCGATGCGATAGAAACAGCAAAATAAAAACCACATACATACTAGTGACTTGAGATAAATAGTGCGAATTAAAGAATTGGATAATACCTAAGTGTGTGAAATTTTCTAAGTCTAAATGTAAAAAAGTTATGTTCGTGTCCCGTGACTTTTTGGGTATAAAATAAAATAAAATAAATTTTGAATGTTTCATATGTCTTTTTTTTATGACAACATAGTAGTATGTATGGTAGGTATATCAAAATTGATTTTATTACTATTATCTGTTGTTGTGGTATAACATTCCTCACAGCACAAGCTGATGAGTAATATTTGAGTCGATGATATCAATAGTAAGCTATGCTTAAAGCCCCCTTGTAGTCCAATGCCTATAATGCTGGCTGCTCATAGCGAGGGTTCTGGGTACGATTCTTGTGAGGTTAAAATACATCCATCTGATTTTCTCAAACCTGTTTTTTTTTATATGTTTCACTACTGTAATTGTGCCTCGTGACCTATTTTAGCGCTAAAAATAAAAATTTTCACGGTATTGTTTAAGTATAAATAAAATGTAAATGAATTACGAATTTTCACATACTGTAATAAATTTTCTCTTGTATTTAGTCTGGTCGTCCATGAAATATTGTAGACTGAAGTCTGCTTCGGACTGTATTTGTATTTTGCTCTAGGTCTTCGTTTTTGTGTTGCATTAATGGAATGTGGTCGGGTTTCAGGCATTTAAAAATTCTTCAAAATATTTCAGAAATTCCGTTAAAATCTGTAAAATGTGACTGAAAACATTAAAAATATCTAAAAGTTAGATGCAAACACATTTGGCCATGAATTTAGAATGTCGACTGACTGAGGATTGCGAAAAATTTGACTTGGATTAAAAAAAGCTCCAGTGAATCTCCCACATAAATAAAAGTAATAAATAAGTAATAATTTTAACCTACTAACTAATCGTCGCGCCGTTTCTCCGCAGGGGTAGGCAGAGAGGATAGAACGCCATATTCCTCTATCTTGGCACACTACTTTTGCTTCGGCTACATTCATACATACTCTCATGCATACTTTACGGTTGTTGGCCATCCTCCAATACTTAAAGAATTTGATCATACCGGGTCTTTCGCGGACACACTCTATTCTTGCTACCTTCAACACTCGCCCTTTATATTTTCTTAACCTTTTTTCCTAGCTCATACGTTCTACATGATTAAATAATAAAAAGTAATATTTCAATTTGGAAGAAAACTAAAAAATGACTTACATATTACTTTTTACTAATTTATGTCAAGTTACTTCACATTATTATTATTGCGATAAAATTATTTTTATTTTTAATGCTATATAAAATAAAATTTCTATTATACAAAATTACATTATTATTGTACTTCATACTGGCTTGCAATGCTTATGTAGATATTTATAGAAACTTATGCACAGTTTTATAGGTTTGAATATCTTATATGATAAAAAAAATTAAATTTCTCCCCAAAGATCTTGTATAAGTTGAAAATGTCAAGAACTGTGCGTTTGTTTTTTAAACTTAAAATGTTAAAATATCTTGACATATCTGTCCCATGGAAACCATAATTTTGCAATATTCAGGCATATTCGATAATGCTTGATTAATCGGGAACATTCTGGAGTATTCTAGTTGAATCTGGATCATAATCGATTATACAAGATTGTTCTGGAAAGGTTGATGGAATACTTTTGATTAATTAATTAAAAATCATACATATTTGTACATATTAGTGTTACAAAGAACACAAAAATGTTGTCTATATAAGCTAAATAAACTACTATGTATATTCGTATTTTTATCATCGACTGCCCCTCGTGTCTGAGGAAGACAGTCTTTTTAATTAATTTATTTTATTTTAGTTTATTTTTATAAGGAAAAAATACGGTAATGTTTAATATGTAATGTGTCTAGTAAGTATTTTTAATGTGGCCAGTAAAATTGACCGGAATCAACAAATAGTGGAATAAAATTAAAAATTAAAACATAATAAAAGTTAGCAATAGATAAAGAAAGTAAGGAAAAAAATTAAATTAAATTACAATACACAAAGAAAAAAGAAAAAATGAAAGGGTGTAACAAATATGGTTATAACACTGTATAAAAAAAAGGGTGGAAAAGGGTTTAAACGCCTTAGTAGGCTGAATATAAAAGATAATGAGATAAAACAAGTTTAAAAAAAAAACTAACCCATAAAAACCAAGTTTTTATTATACTCCCTTTCTCATTTACTAGGGGAAACAGGTTTGGCGATTAACCTACACGTTGGGCTCGAGTCGGGTGACGCTACGTAAGCGAGTAATAAAAAAAAACTAAAAATCTATAATTATACTATAATTATTAATTTTTTCAAAACGAAAATTTGTAAGATCATTTTTATCATCGCCATAAGTCTGTCTGCTTTAGCTTGATTGGATCACGGGAAAAGGGTTAAAAATCGATCCAAAGTTCTTTCAACAGACAAGCAAGCAAGCAGACGCTATGAGTTAAAAGAAAGAGAGTAATAATAAAAAAGAAGCGATAAAATGTAAAAACGTATTTTTAAAAACTTACCTATAATAAAATTATACGATATATATGTATATATATATATATATATATATATATATATAGATATACACAACGATAAGTAAAAATATTCTTTTTATTAAATCTTGGCAAGTAAAAAAGAACTCTAAAAATAATATCAATACATATTCTTTAAAAAATAATCAAAAAGTAAAAACACTTATTGAAAAAAATTAATAAATAAAATAGTATAGTAAGTAGAAAATACACTTAAAAATATAAATTATAGTTATAATATGTAAAAACAAAAATTAACAAATAAGCATACTTCTTCAATAAAACGGTAGTCATTCAAAGAAGAAAAATAATTTAAATGAATTGCTTTAATTCTTTTTTAATATCTTTCCAAACCGAGTCTTTTATATACATGCAAACGTCTTCTTGAAATAATATGTGATTTATTTAATAAGATATTATACTTTAAGAGTATTTAGTTTGACCTTGCTGTTTCAAAATTTACAAGCTCGTAGATTTTTTTTAGAATTAAAGAATAAGTGAAAAGTATTTAAACCAGCCGTAGCACTAGAATGCAAACCAATAAAATTACGTTAGTTTTTTTTGGGAGTCTGTAGGTTAAAGCTATATAATTACTGGTGGTAACTATATGTTCCCAACGCGAATCGCCGGGAAACAGGGCTGAAATTTACGGGAATACGGAAGATGACAGGATGGGATGATACGAAACGAATGGACTGTAATTGATGATAGGAAAAGAAACACGGATGAAATACCAAATCTCACCACCACAAGAGTATTCCTTCACTTTTCGGTTTCACTTCACTGTCTGATCAATTGGCAATTCACTTTACAATATACGTATTCTTGAATCTGAAGCACTTTATACACAATTGTTGCGAAGGCATGACACTTCGAAAGGTTATAAATTTACATCGAGATTGGCAATTCGATAGATAAACACAACGACACTGCACTCGAAAGATGTACAATTTTGACACTTCCTTGACAGTGTACTCCAGAAGGTAGATTATGACTAATAGGTGTAGGCGAGAAGAGAAAGGGAAAGAAAGAGGAATCGACTTCAAATGCTAAATACGTTGCGCGAATGGCGCCTAGAAATAGGCAAATACCGAACACTATATTTTTTCGGTAGATTGTATCTGTGAATTTGAAGTGAAACATGTATTATTACTCCCTTTCTTTTAACTTGAAAAAACTTTGGATCGATTTCTAACCCTTTTCCCGTGATTTAATCGAGCTAAAACTTTGCAAGCAAACTCGTGGCAAGAATTAAAATGATCTAACAAATTTTCGTTTAAAAAAATTAATTAATTGTAGTATAATTTTGAATTTTTCAAATTTTTTTATTACTCCCTTTCGTAGGGTCGCCCGACTCAAGCCCAACACGTGGGGTAAGCGCGTACCCAGTATCAACTAGTAAATGAGAAAGGGAGTAAAATAAAAACTTGTTTTTTTTCCAGATTGTTTTCTTTGATTTGTATGATTTCAGTATGTACAGTATCAAGGAAAATGATGTAAAAGTTACCCTTGAATAGAAAATACGATGATAGAAGCATCCCTTTCAAGGGACGCGCGGTGGCAGGTACAATGCGGCAGTTGGAGGGATGGTAGCGGGAAGGTAGCGGCGGGGTTCCATGCCGACCTGCAATTACCCACAAATTATGTCGGATATTTTTACGGGCAAACTTATTTTTCATATTTAATCGGGGGCGATTTCCTCCCTTCGGCAGCGGTGATGTAAGAAACTCTGAAAAAAAAAAAAGATGAATGCGGGTCGCGGGATCGTTTAAGGCTTTTTAAACGATGTGAAGGCAGAGTTTCGTAATAAAAATCTAATATTCGGGAATCACGTACCCACTACACATCAGGACTCGTCCCACCGCAGCCCGTACCTCCCCCTGAAAGGGTGACGCTTTTTTTGACGCGCTATTTAAGTGGAATAGTTTAGCAAAACTCTTGACCCCAAACCACCCCCTCGGAGAATAAAGATCTCACGTTTCAGGTCAATAACGGTAGTGCTTGATAAATACTGTAACGAAATGCGAAACAAAATTTAAGCACTGTTTGAATCCTTGGTATTATGTCACTTGGAACAAGCACTATGGAAGGGTTGAGAACGGTCTACAGTTATATAGGGTTATCTACAGTATTCTGGAAGCGTCTACAAACACCTGGAAGCGACGGAAACCTTCTCCTGAACACCAGAATAATCTAGGAGACTCGAAAAATCAGCGTTTGCAAGAATAAATACCGAGACTTCGCCGCGGCGTGAGGGTCGCGTTTTGACATACCGTTCAGAGACGACGGCCAGGTGTGTCCAGTCGTGAAATTGCGAAGCGACGGATATCGATGGAATTAATCGGGCGAGTAGACCTCTTTCCATTTCAGAAAGACAATTGAATTAGTAGGTGTAAGCCGTGCGCACGAGGCACATTATTTCGTTGCGCTACATTGGTGTCTATACCTGAAAACGTCAAAATATCAGGACAATATGCATCGTACGCGCGACTTTCACATACTAACCTGATTGTATTTCTTAAATTGATGGAAGTCTACTTACCTAGGTGGTGAAATAAATAAATGTGACTAATATGTGCGAGAATTGGATGGAATGTTCTGGCGAATTTTGAATAAAGTGTTACCCAGCGATTATAAAGTTCATATACAAGTGATATGTGATTAAATAGTGCGATTTAAAGAATAGCGTTAAGTTTAATTTGTGTAAAGTGACTTTTTACATTGAATAAATAATTAATCCTTCATTAATAAATAGCTAATTAATTTCCACTGTTTTTATTTGCCTTCCGCAGCCACGACCCGTGACAATACATTTATATATAATAGTAGATGACTACATTAAGCAGAGCTAATAGTAAAAAATTGTCAAAAATAGTATTTAAGGGACACAGATAAAGCTAGTTATACACTTAAGAAGTGGAATAGAGAAGGGAAGGTGAAATATACAGAAGTATTTCGGCAGTAATGTAGCAGGATTCAATTTATTTGGTATATAAAATTTACATTACAAACATACATTTATCTCGTAAAGGTTACAGCATTTAATTAACATGTATACAACATAATTATTATTAAGGATGTAGGAGAATCACATATATGGAACATATAAATATTCAAAGTGATATTTTTCAGCATACCGGTTTGGAAACAAATTATTTAAAATTGAAGAAAAAAAAATAATGTAAAAAATACGTTTTGGTTACTGGAATATTTAATTATGTAAGAATAAATACTTTGTATCATCAAATGTATCGTAAATGTATGCGAAGGGGACCTACTTCCGCTGTGTTCTAATCACCTCACCCAAAAAAAGGGTTTGGATAATCTCTGTAAAATTTTATATATTTCAGCCAAAGTGTAAAGAATATTTTCTATTAGGAATTGAATAAAGAAGACTCTTTTTTTGTTGAAGTTTTTGCTGGTAGCTAGCGATACGCGGTATAGATCTAATTCTAATTGAATGAACGGGTAAAAAATAATAATTAATAATTTAAAAGCATTGTGGATAAGAAACTAGAATTGTTGAAATTAAGCAAATGAAGCAGCCATTTTTATTTGTCAATGTGTGTGTTCGTAAACGACTCGGTGTGTTTACACGGTTGAAGTAAAATGTAATTACGGCACTTGGACGGGATCCAAAATCTGAAGATGCTCTCAAAAATGGATCCCAGTTTAGGGAAGTTGAAGGTACTTTAGTGACAGGAGAGGGGTTAATGGCTGCAGCTCCACTGGCGAGTCACCAAGAAAACAAATGCACCCGCTCAGAATGCAGTTCAGAACTTGGATCGCATGTCCCATCCAACATTCATTGCATTTTATTGCATTCTTACAACCGCTTGTTCTCCAACACTGATGAGATATTTTGTCTGAAACATCTTGTTTTTGAAGATATTTTCTCGTACGTGGAAGAATCCTTTGTTTTTATCCTTCCTTATAATTTCTACGGGAAAAAAATACTAATAAATTATAAACAATATTTCATATTTCAGTTAAATGGATGCGCCTTTATTTTTTAAATGAAAATAAATATATATTAAATATGGAATAATATGTATGTTAATCAATTAAAAAAAGAGACTACATTTAAGGTTGAATAATTTAAGTTAATTTACCAAGCTGCCGTGGTGAAATTGGACAACGCGCCATTCCCGGATAGAGTAGAGGTCCATTGGTTCGAATCCCGGTAGCAACGCAAATATTTTTTGTTACATTGATTTTTTTGTATGTCTTTTCTAATTTATTAATAAAAATTTGAAAATATAAATAATAAAAAAAAATATAAATAAATATACTTTGACATACTCATACGATAAAAATACGTAGGAAAATTGTGTTGAAAATAAAGACGTGAGGACGTGTTTTCACATCACAAGAAAAATCTGCGACTCAATAAATCCGAAAACTTCTGAATAAAATAGAAAAAGCTTAAGAATTCAAGAGGCAAAACTCTTACCTTCACAAACTATCTAAAATGTTATGCCATTGAGCTCTTTTGCGCCACGACATTTGATTTAAAATTGATATGATGGTAAAAAATTCACAAGAAAAAGTTGTAAACATTTAATTATTACAATTACGTATTTTTATTGGCACTAAGATTGATTCACCAAATAGCTATTTTATATAAATAATAAATATTCTTGAACATATACTACCGAAAGAGCACTGTCTGCTGTAATACAGTAAATTACTAGTGTAGCAGGCAGGGCGTCAAATTAATGAAGTGTTTACTTGCTGCCAAGACCCTCAGCAACAATGAAAAAAGCTTATTTAATTTTGTAAACATTGTCAACATTTGTAAACATTGAAACATTAAATCTGTCTGGAAAGTTAGACAAACAGATGCTAAAAAAACTGAACGTAATCCAAAAAATCTTCATAATTTTTAACAGAAGTAATGCATTGAAAAATTGCAATACGACATGATCTTTTTCTATTAAAATATTGGTACTTTAAATCAATTTAACTGCACGGTGCCGAATGCTGGAAAATGAAGAGTGACAAAAATGAGCACCCATGAACCTAAAATGCTCTGATGGGTTAGAAGAGTGACAAGACCAGGTAGAGTGTGGAATGAATAAATTGAAGAAAGCTTTGAGATCGTTCCTGTCATGGAGAAGATGGAAAAAGTAAGGCCAAGTTTAGTTCACCACATGCTCAAAACTATCGGAAGACCTCAATCCTCAACCTATTGGTCAAAAATTGAGATGATGATAATGGCTCATATAAGTAAGAAAAACAAAGGTTTCCAGAACAAAGCACTCTGAAGCTTTCGTATGAGGAGAGCCGACCCCGAGTAAATAAATAAATATATTAGGTCCTTACATATGAAATTGGCGTTTTGCCGTACTGGCAAATTTGATCTCAAATATCTTCTCTTTGGTTAGGAATTCCAAATCCAAATTTATACATTTACTCATGTATTTGTGTTTTGAAAATTATAATTCATTTGTTTTTTCCTCAATTGTTTTTTTCTTTGCGTCACTCAGTTTACAAAATGAGAAACTTGAAATATCGCTTTATTTACGAGTATGAGTTCCACTGTGGCACCAGTGCTGCAGAAACGGCTCGAAGGATTAATGATATGTAAGGCGACGGTGTCGCAAAAGAAAACACAGTGCGTTTTTGGTTCCAACGTTTTCGTTCTGGAAATTTCGACCTGCAGAACAAGCCCCGTGGACGGCCGGAGACCAAAGTTGATAATGAAGAATTGAAGGCTATTGTGGAAGCGGATCCATCGCAAACCACATCCGAGTTAGCTGTAGGCTGCGGTGTTAGTGATAAAACTGTTTCAATCCACTTGAAGCAAATTGGTAAGGTGAAAAAGCTTGAAAGGTGGGTAACTCACGAATTGAGTGAAGCAAATCAACAAACGCGCGTTGACTGCTGCGTTGCATTACTCAACCGGCACAATAATGAAGGTATTTTAAATCGAATCATTACCTGTGATGAAAAGTGGATCCTGTACGATAATCGGAAGCGCTCATCGCAATGGCTGAACCCTGCTGAACCAGCCAAACCATGCCCCAAGCGAAAATTGACTCCAAAAAAGTTACTTGTGAGCGTTTGGTAGACTAGTGCTGGTGTCGTTCACTACAGCTTTCTTAAATCTGGCCAGACGATTACGGCAGATGTCTATTGTCAGCAAACTGCAAACCATAATGGAAA
Source organism: Agrypnia vestita (assembly GCA_016648135.1). Lineage (NCBI taxonomy): Eukaryota > Metazoa > Arthropoda > Insecta > Trichoptera > Phryganeidae > Agrypnia > Agrypnia vestita. The sequence continues at coordinate 73,964 of JADDOH010006659.1, read as the reverse complement.
AGCTAGCTGCTAAACAACCGAGGCTGGTTAATCACTCTAGGCCACTACTGCTTCATGATAACGCTAGACCACACACTGCACAACAGACGGCTACCAAATTAGAGGAGCTTCAATTGGAATGTCTAAGACATTCACCGTACTCTCCGGACCTTGCCCCAACAGATTACCATTTTTTTCGAAATTTGGATAACTTCTTGCAAAGGAAAAAATTCAACTCCGATGGGGCAGTCCAAACCGCCTTCAAAGATTTTATTGATTCCCGTCCGAATGGTTTTTTTAGTAAAGGGATCGATGAACTACCTATGAGATAGCAAAAGTGCATAGATAGCAATTGTACATACTTTGATTAAATAAATATATTATAATAAAAAAAAATCGGCTTTATGTTCCTCCCATACTAAACGCCAATTTCATATGTAAGGACCGAATATATTCTACTCCTACGGCGAAGAGATTCAGGAGCCTACTGCCAAAAAAATGTTCTTATCCTGTTTGTTGCATCTCATTATATTTTACGGAAAAAATGTCTTGAAAATTTTTACAAATTAATTTACTTTGATTAATTTATATAAATATTGTACGTAAAGCTTGAATAGTTGTTTGAAAAAAAGGAATGTATCAGACACTTTTATATTAACTTAACAACTTTTAAAGTTTTTATTCTTCTACTTCTTCTACCACTTATCCTATTGGGTCGGGGTCCCTGCACCGCATAGGAGGTTTTAAATCTTCCTATCTTGGGCTGCGCTCTCCACGTCAGCCCAATTTAATTGCAACCTCGTTTCGCAGCAGTCCTCCAACTGGTTCCACCAGCTCCTCCTAGGATGGCCTCTTGGTCTTCTGCCTTCTGGTCCTGCCTGGAATACCCGCTTTGACAGTCTATCTGCCGGCATCCGCAAGATGTGACACACCCACCGTAGCTGAGATTTCTTGATAAATGACAGTAAGGGTTACTTCGAGACTTTCTCTAATTTGCGTATTTTTGCGATTCTGTCCCTTCTGGTAACTCCTACTATTCATCGTAGAAATCCCATCTCGGTGGCCTGTAGTCTTGAGCGGGTTCTTTCGGTCAGATCCAGTGCTCGTGGCCATACACTAATTTGAATACTGCCAACTTTGCTTGCTGGCTGAGCTCCGCTTTTCTAAGTACGGGATAGTACAGGGTTTAAAGTTGTTAGTAATAATAAATTCATAAATATAAAACCATTGTGTAAAAACATATACTGTGGGTATTTCACGCAATTAGTTTCTAAAAATATATAAAAAATGCAACACTTATTGCCATGTTGTTATTAATTTTAATTGGCTTTCTCGTAGTCCCCTACTTTGTGGGACGATAGTGGTAACATGGTGTAGCAATCATGTTACAACAAACAATAATAATTATATTTGTGTTTGACCTTTTCGTCGTTTTTTCAAAGAGGTAGTTATCAAGAAAGGGGTAGATTGTGGGACGTATCAAATTTTAAATAAATTGGATTGATACATAATTAAAGTTTTTTAATTTTTTTTTTACTGTAACACTAGCTGTAACGCGTCAAAAATTATGGTACTCTTACATGTCGGTTCCTAAAGAATAAGTATTTATTTATTTACAAAAATAAGAATCAAAACAAAAGAAAAAAGTTTTTATGAAAGAAGTTATGGACGTTACAGGAAGAAACAGATAGACAGATAGACATTCAACAAAAATATTGTATAAAAGGATAGCCAATAACGATAGCAAATCAAAAAAATATTATGTACGATATGGATAAATATAGAAGTGGAGAAAAAAACCCATATTAATTACAGAATAATAATCACACTTTTATTTTATTTAACAAATTTACCTATTACAATAATAACAAAGCTCTTGTTACAATGTCTCATGGGTTTGGTTTATAACAAAAGAATTGTGTCACAATCACTATTAATATAATCTCCTATCTAATTACTTCTTAATCACTATAGAGTACGCAGCACTAGATTGATACAATGCGGAGACTATTGTGCATAAACATCAAACAAATGCAGTCGTGATGCGACATATCTACGCTCAGGTGGTACTCGGAACCGTGATCCACGTCACGGGGAGAGTTTACTTGTGCAGGATCGGAGATCTGCAGTCGGACCCACATACAACGGCCACCAGCGGTAAAATGTTGACTACAGCTATTCCTTGTCCAAAGGCAGCAGATGGGATGCAGCACAGGCAAGTCAACTTTCTTCAGCAGGAGAACCCTCTGGTTGCTGGAGAGGTTTGTTGACGACAAGTGGGACCTCGTTCTTTTTATATCTTTCCACGATGCTATGGGGTAGTGTGCATCGGCCGGCTGGCAGGGTAGGGTGGTTTTGTGTCGTTCGACTGACGTTGGAGTTATTCGTTATGAATTCCAACCGCATCACGTACAATGATCATTGCGGGGCGTAGTCACCGTTAGCGTCAATTACTCCTTCTCATTTGCTAAGACGGTTTTTCAAAGCGTGGGCGTTTTCAAGGTGTGAGCGAAGAGCGTCCACTGCTCTAGTGAGTGCAACAATCATTCTCTTCCACAATCACCAGAAGAGCCTGGTCATCAAAATTCGATGATCAGTCCTTTCCTGACTTATGGTCTAGGTTAGAATCAATGGATTTCAAGCAAAAAAATTATCGTTTGGATCACGAAATGACTCGGCAGATTTACACCCCTTTTCAAAGTGGTATAACATGTATGTGTATGGTTTTTGATGTATATTTTATTTTCCTAACCTTTTCAAATAATTTTATGAATATTTTGATGTGTGACAATTAAACGTCAAATAAAAAAAACATTTTAAAAAATAGCTAATTATAACGCATTAACCTAACAAATGAGAATATTTACGTACCGAGATTCGAACCCAAAAATTTCTCTTACCAGAAGAATGTGTAATAATGACATCATGTTAAAAATTAATATTTCAAATTTTTTATTACAAACAAATTTGGAAATAAATAATGTCTCACTTATAGACTTGTTCATAAAAAGTTTTAATTCGCCGTATAAATAAAATGTTTAATGTGTCTTAATAATTACGCATCTCTCGGTTAGGTAATTTTTTGGGTCCTGGTGATCATTATATTTTTTATCGATAGAAAGGTTTAATTTTTTTCTTTCATCATCAGTCATCTTATTTATTTTAATTATTTTTTTTGTAAAATTAAGACTCAAGAGTATTAATGTGATTTCTTTGAAATACGAATTTATCAAATTCGCTACATTGAGTGGATCCATTTTAAATTTAAATATTGCATTCTTAAGCTTCATATTATTATGCTAGGAATATTCTTAATAAAAATTTGCAAATGATAATGATACGATGTTTCCGTAATTTTGTATAAATAACTATGACACACAGGTAAATAATACAATGTATTATAGCAGTAGAGAGGGTTATTTTAAATTGGTGGATTTATGCAAATGGTGGATTTTAGCAGAAAAGGTGGGTTTGAGTACAAGGGTCATAATATGTTAACTAGTGCAAAAGGCTTCATCAGCTATGGTCATGTAAAAAATATTTTTGGTGAATAATAAAAATAGACTCCCCATTATTATTTTTATTTATTTAATATAACATACATTAAACAATATTTTTTTCCAGTCTATTCAAACTACAAATAATATAATGAAATTTATAAATTACTGTACTTCTCCAAAAAGAGAAATACTTTTGCGCTTGGAGATGGATATTATCCGCATTTAATGGGTTTCGGAATAATAGGAGCAATAAAAATTGTGTTTTAATTAATATTTAACAAATTCTATATCTATATAAATAAAATATCTAATTATTATTATGAACAAATTAATATAACGTAAATAAAATGAAAAACATGTGAAGTTATGAGTAAGCTGAATTGTAAAATAGTGCACATCTCGAATCATGAAATTTCGGAATTTCCTGTCAGCGTACTTATTTTTTCACAAGCGGAAGAGCATGTCACGAGTCTAATTTTTTATGTTATTTATTTATTTATTTGATAATATGTATATAATATTTTATTACACACATACCTTGAAAATATTTACATTATTTTGTATGTATATACCTCACCGAAAAGAATTATACTAATTATTAATGTAAATGCGCACCTGAGTGGTGTATTTTGGATTTATTTTTTCTTTTATTTTATGTGATTAATATTGTGTTTTTTTACCGTTTAACTATGTGAGATTATTTTTTTCTTGCCATTTGAATAATTTAGAGTCGTATTTAAGTTTTGCATCAAGTGAACGTCCTGTTTTAAAGTTTTCAAAGTTTTAGTATTTGTAATTATTTTCCTACTTTATTATGTTTCATTTGGAGTCGTGTATTTGAAATAATTTTCCGATTTTATTTCTCGGCAAGCTTCCGAGGTTTTTTATCCAAGCCATTTTTTCTACCTCCCAGATTACCGAATCTACTCAGATTAAAATTTTCAGTTAAAATACAATTTAATCATTATCCAATATTAACAAAGAACATATTCACATTTATATAATAATTCTATTTCAATTTCTCCATACAAAGGGAGAGATGAATTTAAATTTAATAATAAAACCGAAACGCCTCAGATCTCAAGGGCTGAGACAGAAATAAGAAATGTATAAAAAGCAGATATAATTCCGTTTTTTTATTATTAATAAATCCTTGGCACATTTTTGCTTTCAAAGACAGACTCTTTCGCGAAAGAAAGCTTTTTTGAAAACCCCAAAAGACGGTTGGAAACGAATGTTAAATAAAAGTGCGTGAAAAAATCGTGTAATCTGTTTTTCCAGCTTTTTAATGTGGTATATTGGATTAAAATTGCTTTGAAAGCATTTGACACTTGAGTAATTGTAATTTCTCCCCATCGGGAGCCTTTAATCTTCGTTTCGAAATTTTACCAAACTCCTTTTACGTTAAATAGTATGTCAAGACGTCAGATTTCTCGTCGGAAATGTATTTCAATTAGCTTATTTACTATCGTACGTCACGTTAATAGCAGATTTACTGATGGTAAATTATTAAATTGCGTGGCTCTAGTCAATAGGCGTATGGAACGTAGGCGTATCGAACGTAGGCGTATAGGAACGATATTAATTAAACACGTTAAGAGTTTACTAGGTTATGTATGTGTTAGAAAGACCGAGCATGTATATAAATTAGTAGCCTTATATTCGTGTTATGTTATGTTATGTTTATGTTAATTTATATAGCGCCGTTTTTGCGTAAGAGACGCTTCAAGGGCGCTTTACAGGTGCGACATCTCAAAAAAATGTTGTTGTAAGTATATTGGTAATCACCTAGGTTGGCTGTATAAGAAGAAGAAAATATTCACAGATTATGAGAGTAGAAACAACGATTGGTACACATAATGGGCGTGATGAAAACTTAGTTTATTTTTTATGATTTAAAATAATAATACGCTTGTAGAATTAATTGAGGTGGAATGCAAATACATAGGTCTCAGCGAACGATGTTGATCAAATCACCAGTCGTTGGAAGTCAAAACAAGCTGTTAATTAAGAATAACTTGGTTTTTTCATTCGTAGAAGCTCTGTTTTTTTTCCTTTTCTTTTCTCGATATATAACCTTCGCAAGGAAGCTCATAGATTAAGAATCGTCTTTGCCTGGCTACTTTGTCGAATGATTTTTTTCATTTATCATTAAATATTAAGAAACATTATTCGAAATGCATATGAAAATAATTATTTTTATATGGAAAATTTACGAGGAAAAGAGAGATATTTCAGTCCAATAAGATGGATACATAAATTTCGTGAAAATCATATTTTTGCTAAAATTGTAAAGAGTAGAGGTTTCGCCTCAAACCAAAGACAAATATGCTTGCACATCTTAGCATTTTACCTGAGTTACTAGGTTTTCTAAACCCATCTTATCTGAGCTTTTAGGTCTTCTAGGCATTCTAGGTCTTCTAGGTCTTCTAGCCCTACTAGGTCTTCTAGTTCCATTCGTGAACATGAATGTTATGCCCCAACACCAACGTCAAACATTTTTTTCTTAGTAATTTTCAATTTATTCTGTTGTTCCACATGACCAAACCAACCATTTTTAATCTAATCAACTGAAGAGATTTGCAAATTATTTATAATATAGTGTATAGATATCGTTGCGGCCCCATTTTTGTGAATCTATATTCATTCACATATAAAATTGAACAAAAAGCTTCCTGATTCTAAGATTCTTATTCAATCCAATTGTGAATCTGACGTAATCAATCAATTGAATGGTGCATGAGAGTTATATTCTTAAATATATAGTCAACTCAAAAGAGCTTCATGTTCGTGGATTGCAATCCTTTTGATATCCTTCCATTTCATTCATAGTCTTCATATCTTATTCTTTCCATCGAAGTTACATGCACAAATCTTCAGATGCATACCACTTCCACACCTCTTGTGTATCTTGTCCACTGAAGGTGCCTTGCTTTAATTTTTTTCAGGATATCTGGTGCGGGCGTATCGTGCCTGAAGTACCAAGTCCTCTAATCTCTGCCACAATAATAAATATAAATTAAAGGCAACTGAATATATCATAAAAAAAACTACCAAAAGTGCATACAACTTATTCATTTGGTATTAACTATGTGGAATGAATGACACGATTGATTTATTTATGGTTTTTGGGTTTAGTTTGTAGAACTCCATGTTTATTTGTAAAGAAATTTAAAATAATTTAAGTTTAAATAAATATTATTATTAAGTCCTGCAGGTAAAGCGTTATTTTATATGTGACAGCTATTCCGGCTTGTTAGGCCATTATCATCTACAGGTGAGAATATAAAAGTTTTATATTCTCATCTGTAGATGAATATACATGTAGGTCTCGAAATTAGTAATCTATACTAATATATATAAAGAGGTAAAGTTTGTATGTTTGGATGTAGAAGGTAATCTCCCAAACTAATCCAATTTCAACAATTTTTTCACGAATATTTAGAATGGACTTTCAGGGTGGACATAGGCTATATTTATCTCGTTAAAATAAAAGGGCTTTTTGTGGTAACTTATTTTACAACTAAAGTCGACGAAAAAATGGTCGAGCGATGCGTGTTTTACGAACGCTGTCTTAACGGTAATAGATATTTAAATACTTTTTATAAAGAATTCGTATAACTCAAAAATTCTATAAAAAAGTACACGAAGACTTATATCTATATGTTAAGGTTAAAACACAAATCGATAAAATATGACTAAAAGTCACTAAAAATCTACTCGTTTGAAGCCGTATACACAGCTAGTCTATTAATAGAACTCAAAAATGGTCTTAAAGAAGTCGTTAATCGATACCTATACAACTCAATGTCTGTCTGTCTGTCTATTCTCTATGCAAATCTACACTGTTCATCCAATTCGATTTAAATTTTGCATACTTCTGCTTTAGAACCCGGCAGTTAACATAGGTGACATTTCCCTCTTATTCTTTTACGCCTTCTCCTCCCCCTGATATATTTTCGATGCAAATCTGTACCGTTTGACCGATCGGACTCAAATTTTGGAAACTTATTCTTTAGGATCCGGCGGGTAACATAGGTGACATTTCCTCCCTCTTCTTTTACCCTTTCCCCTCCCCCTGATATATTTTCGATGCAAATCTATACCATTCAAATCGAACCTTTATTTCCCCCTACAAATTTATTTTCAACTTAATCTTTAACCCCTGCAACGCCGGGTACGAATAGCTAGGTTATTAATATACGTCAACAAAAGTTCATGTTAGAAATATTTGCCATGTATACGATATATATATCGTCCTATTTCCCGTACCGATATTATGGAAATGGGACGCGATGATGTACAATGTAAGTTTCCGGAATTCCCGAACAATATCAGTTTCAATTTTCAATAGCGCCGCCCGCGACGTGGCTGGAACTAAGGGACCGCTGTAGTTGATATCGGATGGAATCGAAAAATAATTCCGGTAATGGCGGTCGTTGAATGAAATCGACATAAACAATGAGCGCCGCGACGCCCGCTTTCCCCGATACAAAGTTAATTTAATTCCTGACTGTGTAATTTGGAAAATTGCTCGTCGTCTCTCCGCTGGAATGGTCCCATTCTCGACCGCAGAAACAATTTACCCACCGCGGTCTCGCTATTCTTTCAATACCTCTGTCTCACCTACTCGCAAAATTAATTAATTTTAATTTCGCTCGCTATTTTCGATCGCCTCTACGCGAAAATGTACAGTGAATATTATTTCGATCAATATCGCTATGTTTTTTAATTTATTTATTAAGACGTAATTTATCAATAACTGAGAGAGAGAGAGATAGAGATATTAAAATGTTTATTCAATGTTACAAACGTTTACAGTGTTTACAAAATTAAATTAAGCTTTTTTCATTGCTGCTGAGTGTCTTGGCAGCAAGTAAACACTAAATTGATTTGACGCCCTGCCTGCTACACTAGTAGTTTACTGTATTATAGCAGACAGTGCTCTTCCAGTAGTATAATGTTCAAGAATATTTATTATTTATGTAACATTTTTGTATCAATCTTATTGCCAATTAAAATTAAGTAATAGTAATAATTAAATGTTTACAATTTAATAATGGTGTTAGTTAATTCTATTATAGACAAAGGAAAAAAATGATCCAAATAGGATATTAATAAAATAAAATAAAACAATTAAAAGTATTTCAAAAGATGACAGTAAATGTTCTTATGATTATGATTACTGATTAACCAATTAATCGATCGTACAAGTCACTTAACACTATTTGACATAACGCTATTATTTAAATTAAACTGTTTCGTAAATTTATCACTCGTAAATATACACTTAATAATCGCTTTCACACTTAATTCACTATTCACTAGAACATTCCCTCCGATTTTAGCACGTATTATTTCGCTACGTAAGAACTTTTCCAGATTATTCGCTGTCGAATTATCGCTCGCTTGGCCGCCCTGGAAACTCGCAACTCGCGGCTACCTTCGCTTTGGTTTCGCTGTCAAACGCGCCCAAAAATAACAACTGCTTACTCCTGCGCACCGTCCTATTTATATCTGCTGATATCGAGCCTTCTAGGAGTTCCTAGTGTTTACGAGAACTTCCTCGTGGCTTTTGTAGATGTTTCGGATGCTTCTCGGAAGCCGTAGATTATGCAAGGCCGTTCTGGAAACTTTGATAGTGTTGTTGTGACATGTGACAGAAGTGCGCAATTTTTTTTAGCCTCGGTACATTATGTTTTGTCTGAAAGTATTATTATTATTATTATTTTATTTATTTATTTATTTAAAAAATCCTTGTTTACAAATAAAGATACTTAATACTAATTTAACAATAAAACATACGATAAAACATAAGATAAATTACACATTTTTTTTGTTTTGTTTAATTTGTGGATTATGCCACTCTACTAGGCTACGCCTGTCCCAGAATGGCGTTATAGAACACAATTATAATATTTTTTCGAGTTCGTCAGTAGTATTTATTTTCATAAGGTGGTTATTATGTATCTACAGAGTATCAAGTGGAATGTTAGTGAAAGTTGAGTTAGTCATAAGTCCAAGTGTAAATATGTGTAGAATAATTGTTTAATGTAGAAAGGGTTAAAGTTTTGTTTAAGATTATTTTTTATTTTCCTTAATTAGTTAATTTATTTATATAGGTATATATTTTTATTTGAAGACATTATTATGCAATTACAGTAAGTAAATTTTCAGTTGCTCTTCTACCTTTGGAGGTAAGCCAGTTGTTTGCTAAAGCTTTTATTTTATTAATTGAGTATATTCTGATTTCCGGGAAGTCTGTTTTAAATATGTTAAATTTAATTTTTTTATGGTTTTTAGTTATGGTTTTAATTTTTATTAAACTGTAAAATATAAGTCTTTCTGACCGCGCAGCGATTCTCCAAACCTCACTGTCGAAAGCTGTGGTCTCCCGATAGGTAATTCCTAGCTTTTTTGTTTCTATTATTTAGAATATTGAAAAAAAAAGATGCAGAAACGGAATACCTACCGCATCAATATTCTTGCTAATTTATAAGTAAACTAAACGATTTCGCTCTGAAAATAGAACTAACTTGCTAGATCAGTTGGTTGAACACACCTCAAACCAACTATTAGAGCTTATTCTGTAGTCCCTCGTTACGAGGATGACGTCTGCCATGTTTTATTGATTGCGTGTCCGAGCGTGGCTGAGGAGTCCCATTTTCGAAATGCACACTCTTCCATTACCATATTTTTAATTTCAGATATATTTTCTGAATTTTTAATACGAGTAGGTAATAGTTGTAACGAAATACGAGTCGAATAAAACGATATAAACTTTGAAAAAAATATAATTTTTGAAGCTAGATTTTTTTTGGCGCATTCAGAGTTAATTTTTTACTGTATCGGAAGTTGCACACACAACGTGTAGCGGTAATGCGACATCAGAACTAACCACGCCATATTAAATTCTTGTCAGATGTCAGATTCTGTTTACATGCGAGGTCACGAATGTTTCGAACGTCTTTTTCTAGTTTTTGTTTAACACCATGCCAAATTGATATTCGAGAAATTATCTGTTGAAAAAAACGACAACTGTTAGATATTTATATATACGTTTTGAAAACAAAAAACTCATTCTTTAATTCGACATTCAATGTAGCTATCAAAGTAGTATAGTTTTGAAACTTTTGAATACGGAACCGTTTTAAAGTGGGTAGGTACTTGGACGTGAAGTTGGGGTAATAATCACGAAATAACAGTCGTGTTATTTTCAGAATACGGCCGCAATTATATGTTTAAAGTTTCAAAATTTTTTTTTAACTGCATAAAATTGTTGCAACTACATTTATTTACCAATAATAAGCCTGTGTGGTTGCCCTCTTGGGAAGTTCAAGCTTAAAGGGACTATTGTTTGTTATTCTCCATACAAAAGGCTAATGCATTTACGTAACATAAAATATGCACCAATGACGCACAGAGCTTTTGCAGGGACATGCATTTTATTATAAAATAAATACAGTTTTTAACCTTTTAAACTGGTCGGCATAAAAAATTTTCCATTTAAAAATTCTTCCATCAGTACTTGGTTTATTTCAGGAAGGTATTCAGGTATATATAGGAAGGAATTCAATTACAGATCGATCAAACGTACAAAGTCACTTAACACTATTAAATTTAACGCTATTACTTAAATTAAACCGTTTCGTAATTTATCACTCGTAAATATCCACTACTAGCTGGTTGGCCCGGCTTCGCTCGGGACCATAATTCAGTAAGCATAGAATTATGTTGACGTCTCTTTTTTTCTGGTTTCAGCACCTGTGATATCGATTGCCTTGCTGGACCGTCTTCGCTTTGCCAAAATATCAATAGATATTTTAGCGCATAATCATAACACTCTACTTTCCAAAACTTTCTAGAGCATTCCGAAATCTTAGAGAACTTCCTGGAATCTTCTAGAACATTCCCTTTCCAGAAACTTCTAAAGCATTCTAATTCTTTCTGGTACCTCTAGACCCATCGACGCACTCCCCAACTCAGTTTGGAACCTTATAGATCTTTCTGATAGCTTGTAGAACTTTCTCCTTCCAGAACTTTTTAGAGCATTTTCGAACCCTCTAGAACTTTCCGGAACCTTTAAAACTCGCTGACACGTTCTGCAACTCAGTTTGAAACCTTATAGAACATTTTGAAACTTGTTCCATCCAGAACTTTCTAGAGCATTCTGGAACCTTCTCTTAATCTTCTGGAAACTTCTAGACTCACCGATGAACTCAGCCACTCGGTTTGGACCCTTATAAAACCTTTTAAAACTATCTCCTTCCAGAACCTTCTAAAGCATTCGAGAACCTTAATGAACGTTCTGGAACCTTCTAGACTTACCGACGTACTCCGCCACTCAGTTTGGAACCTTATAGAACTTTTAGGAATCTTCTAGAACGTTCTCCTTCGGGAACTTTCTAGAGATTTATCGAACGTTCTGGAATCTTCTAGTCTCGCTGACACAATCCGCACTCAATTTAGAACTTTATAGATTTTTTGGGAATATTCTAGAATGTTCTCCTTCCAGAACTTTCTACAGCTTTATCGAACGTTCTGAAATCTTCTAGACTCACCGACACACTCCGCCAGTCAGTTTGGAATTTATAAAACCTTCTTGAACGTTTTTTTTCCAGAACCTTCTAAAGAATTCGAGAAATATCATAAACTTTCTATTCTAGACTCACTGACACACTTTGCCACTCAGTTTGTGACCTTATAGAACTTTAGGAAATCTTTTAGAACCTTTTCCTTCCAGAATTTTTTAAAGCATTATCGATCATTCTAGAATCATCTAGACTCACCGGCATACTCCGCCATTCAGTTTGGAATCTTATAGAATGTTCTTGAACTTTCTGCTTCCAGAAACTTCGAAATTAACTTAAACTGAAACTTAAACATTCGAAAACCTTCACGGACGTTCTGGAACCTTCTGGACACACCGACACACTCCGCTACTCACTTAAGAAACTTATAGAACTTTTAGTAATCTTCTAGAACGTTCTTCTTCCAGAAATTTCTAGAGCTTTATCGAAAATTCTGGAACCTTCTAGACTCTCAGACCCACTCCGCCATACTGTTTGGAACGTTATAGAACTTTCGTGATTCTTCTAGATCGTTCTCCATCCAGAACATTCTTGAACTTTATCGAACAGTCTGGAACCTTATAGAACCACAGACACACTCCGCCATCAGAATTTTATAGACCTTTATCAAACGTTCTGGAACCTTATCGACTCACCTCTTAGTTTGGAGCCTTATAGAATTTTCGGGAATCTTCTAGAACACTCCCCTTCCAGAACTTTCTAGGGCTTTAATGGACATTCTGAAACATTCTAGACTCACCGGCACACTTCGCCACTTAGTTTGGAGCCTTATAAAACTTTTGGGAATTTTCTAGAACGTTCTCCTTCCAGAATTTTCTAGAGCGGTTTTTCCGGAACCTTCTAGACTTACCGTCACAGTTGGCGGGCCCATTCTGGAACAATCTGAAGTATTTGCGGGCTTTCCATAACAAAACAATGTGCTAGAATGCACATTTTCGTCACCCACTCCTACCCACGCTCAGCCACCCCCACCAAACTCGCACATTTTCAATGGGACACTAGGGGCCATCCACCACCATAACCACCAGGGGATGGTAGTATCTGGTTGTGAAAAAAACTTGGCGCATAGGGAAACACGGGTTTCTTTTTATATGTATATATATTGATAATTACAGTTTTTAACCTTTTTAACTGGTCGGCATAAAAAATTTTCCGTTTGAAAATTCTTCCATCAGTACTTGGTATATTTCATGAAGGTATTCAGGTATATATAGGAAGGAATTCTATTACAGATCGATTAAATGTACAAAGTCACTTAACACTATTAAATTTAACGCTATTCCTTAAATTAAACCGTTTCGTATTTATCACTCGTTCAAAACATTCCATCCAGTTTCCGCGCATGTTATTCGCTTCAGTTTATTTTGCTACGTTCTAGAACTTTTCTAGATTTTTCGGTGTCAAATTATGGCTCGGTTGGCCACCCTGGCCCCCGCAGTTCGCTGTCAAGCGCGCTAAAATAACAACAACCCTTGCGCGCGGCCTTACCCGTATTTGTATCCGTGTGTCAAGGTGCTTTGTACTTTCTGGCTTTTTTTTAGTGTTTAAGGGACGATTCTCGTGGCTTCTAGATACTTGTAATGTTTCAGAAGCTTCCCGAAAGCCGTAGAACATTGTAGAATATTCTCGATTCTTCGACAGTGTTGTGACAACTTCAAACAACTGTTACTTGACAGCAGTGCGTAATTATTTTTAGCCTCATATACAATACATTTATATCCTTTGTTTATGTTAATAGTTTTCATAAAAAAAATATTTTGAAAACGTAAAAAAAGCAGAGTTATGTAAAGTTACGTCCATGACGCGCACACTTGGTGAAGATAATCATGTCGCTAGGTTTAAAGTGGAATCGAAAACTTTATTTTTTTCATATTAAATGATGTACCTAATGTCTATGACGTGGCGTATCAAAATAAAAAAATTGTGCGCAAATAAAATAAATTAATATTAAGCAAACGGCGTATTTAAACAAAAAAAATAGTAGATAATGATATAAGTGAGATGTTTGTAACATTTAAACTAAACCTGTCTAATAGATTTTGAGATATTTTTTCCTGTCTGAAAAGGGTAGTTTCAAGAAAAACGCAAAAGAATAATGAAATTCGTTTCAAAATTCACCTCCAATTAATTTAATAACTCAGCCAATTTATTGAATTTTCAAAAGAGTGAATATCAAAATTATTTTTAGAACTTTAAGATCTAAGATGAAAAAAAAGAAATTTGGAAATGACAAAATGACAAAATGATAAGTCTCCTTAACCCGCGACCCTAAATCCGTCAAAAAAGTCAGTATGATCACTCCTCAGATATAGCAATCGCGCCAGGCGCGTTCAGATCGGCCTTAGGCCGGCGCCACACTGCGTGTATCTTCCGCCGCGCCTTTTCAGTCGCGTAAAATTAATTAATTATTATATAATATTATATATTTTAAATATAATATTATATAATACATTTTATATTACGTTAAATTAGTTAAATTAAAAACTCAAATTAAAAATATATTGGTATCCGGCGCTTCAAAGTCTTTCTCGTCGCAGACTCCGCAGAGATAGTGATCAGGCAACAGATGAATCGTACACACAACACAATACAACACATCATGACTTCGGCACGGTATTGCAAGCCGACACTTAACCACAACACCAACACTCATAACAACACTTCAGCCCTAATGATGGACCCTGCAATGGGATTCGAAACGTTAGCCCGAAAGGTCGTAACAACGTAGAAAAATACCCCAGTAAACACAAACTTGAAGATAATTGTTGTTGTTTTTTGTTTCCGAGGGGATTTGATTATGCAAGAATAATGCATATGTAAAATGTGCCTTAAATAGACGCAAGGGGAACATACTTCTGCTCTGATCCAATTCCCGCTCATAAAATAGGGCTTTTTCCAATTTTATATTATACTCTGTGACAGAACGTTTTAAAAAAATATTTTTGCACAATTACAAGGATTGTTTTCCTGCTTTTAAAATACACAGACTGGAGCCCTGATGCGATTTTCAGATATTGCTTTTATCCTGTTTCGCTGTTTATTTTTGGTTCCCATTTCAGTGCAATTAATAATGCAGTCTAAGAAATCAGATCGAGAAGAGATCCTGCCAGCGTCACCTCCGGAGCGGCCACCCAGCACGCAATTAAAAATACATGAAAAACAAGATGGCAATATTAAAATCGCCTATTATTATGCTAAACTGCCCGGTCGGAGGGCGGCTTTTCATTAAAATATTTGGCGAGCTATAAAATTTCCCGAAATATTAAAGGGGAAGACGAATTCCCGGAATACTCCCGGCTATATTCATACCGGATTGAATATTCCATAACACCGGAATAAATCTCCCGAGTATTTTTTAGCCCGCCGCACGTATTATTATTAAATTTCGCGGCGATATTGTCACGGCGACGGCGCGAAGAAGTCTTTAAGAAATGGAATTGGCAATCTAATCGCTGATCATCATGGTATCTGCACCACGACATCTGTAGATCATCTCATACAGTAAAATGAGTCTGTTAAAGCCTCTGGTACAGTCGGGTAGGGAGCTAAGGGTTGCTCCCCTAACGTAATATAAAAAAACATTTTTTCAAAAATAACGATTGAAGAAAATTAAATATATATGTAGATATTTTGGAGATAATATTTTCTTTATATAAATAAAACTTCTTTATATAAAATTTTATTTTCACATATATTTATTTTCAAATCCAACCGGGTTTCGCTACGACCGTAGCTTCTTTAGGAAGAATCTTAATTGCCTAAAAATACAAAAATTATGTGCTTATATACTAGTGTGAGAGGACGGAGTGCCAATAGTGGGGGTAGGGGGTGGGATTTCGCAGGGAATATTACTATTAAGAGGGAACATATTTAAAAGTGGACTAAAAGATAAATTTACTTGATTATTAATGATTTTTTATTAATGATTTTTCACACTAATATATAAGCACATAATTTTTGTATTTTTAGGCAGTTAAGATTCTCCCTGAAGAAGCTACGGTCGTAGCGAAACCTGGTTGGATTTGAAAATTTAGTTTTATTTATATAAATTATAATGTATCACCACCAAGTGTTTTCTTTCTTAGAAAATTTAATATTTTTTTCTTCCATGTGTATTATTTTCATTGTTTTTATTTGATGTTTTTATTTTTATAACATTTTACAAAGCAACAACAATTGAACACTAAGATATACAGAGAAAATTTGGTACAACGAAAAGTGTTCATCAAATCAGTTATAAATTCTCATTTCATGCGTTTAATATACACTCATGAAATAAAATTAATAAAATAAATGAATGAACAAATAAAAAATAATAGGATTGGGATAATTGTTAAAAAAAACTGTGTTTATAAATTGATTTGTTATGTTTGTAATTATTTATGTATATGAAAAACGTGTTGAAATTTTGACGTTGAATTTAAGGAACACGTATGGTGTGGATCATTCATTTCATATCAGTAAGGATTTATAAATTTTACATAAAGATTATATAGAATAACAGTTTGATAAATTATAAATTTTGGAAATAAAAAAAAGTGTTTATAGCAAATTAAATATTGTAAATATCTATAAATATCGACTGGACATAATAGCTTTAAAAGTGCATTTTAAAGCTGTTATGCAAAATATTATTGGAGATAAGAATTATACATATGTCTAAAAGTTGGTCAGATACGTGTCCGTGTATTTATTGGTTTTTATGTCCTAATCCGTGGAACGATATTTTTGTTACGCTCTGTCCTTTTTTAATATTTGGAAAGTAAAAAAATGTGTCCACGTTAGTTTACTAATATTATTCTGTATAAACGTTCTATTATCTATTTTATATATTCCATATAAAAGAGGTCCACCGAGTTTTGCCACCAAAATTTCGAACCATCAAACCAAATCTTCGTTCAAAAAACGCAAAATGAAAAAAACAATTGATTAAAAAAACATTGTGTTTCCGTCCAGACGAAAATGTATACAGTTGTATCGAAACCGATCGACGAAAAATATTCAACATGGTTTATTAAAAAAACTGTAAGTTTTCTGAATTATTAGGTCCAACCACAAAGTAACATTATGACCACCAAAAATTGTCAAGTTCGAGAAAAAATAACTAAGTTGATGAATTTCAGTTACAGTCGAAATAAATTGGTTTACCGGACTTACACATTTTTAACTTTTGTTTACGTATAATTTACTATATGTCGCAATTCGCAATGTCATTAATTCTCGTAAAATATTTTGGTTTTTCGTCAAAATATTAGGTTGCTTTACCGGACTTCCGTTACTTTCGCACTAGACAAAGAATCAAAAATGGCCCCCACGGCTTGACGACTCGCTGTCAAAGGAACAATAAGGTAAAATAAAAGAAACCAGAATATTAATGGAAAGGTCGGAGCTCGAGTAAATAGAGCCAAGGGTCCGGGAAAATAATACCCAGGGCAAAAAAGTGACCTCAGGAAGACACAAAAGGCTTTATTTCTTCCGTTGGCTTTGTGTATCGCGAACATATTTACTCGAGAATTATGTTGTCACTGTTTGGGTGCTCTCTTCATTTGCTCGGAAAATATGTGTTTATTTAATTAAGATTAATTATGTGTGTCTCACGGCAATAAAGCTGGAAATATGGAAAAGTATGTATGGAATTCTTTATGCCATGCAAAAATATATTAAAATAATTGTATTTGACTTGTATTGAATAGAATAAATTTTTAATATTCGGTATAAGAAAATGGAGAGAGTTGGACATCTTCGTCACAAGACCAGGATGGACTTGTTAATATAGATCAAAGATCTAATAAAAGAAGAAGAAGAAGGAGAAGAGGTACAAGTAAAACGTTTTACAAAAGATTAGTTATAAATATTGAAAAAAAATGAAAACCAATATCAATGTCACTTATATCCTGAACTGTCGACATTTTACCCAAAGTGTAAAAAATATTTTCTTTTCAAAGCAGAGTGAAGAAGACTCTATCAAAGTTTTTTGTGGCAAGCAATGAGACACACTTTAAACCCATACTAATCTGTCAAAAATATTCTCTTTTGATTTTTTAAAATATATTATCACGCATTATCGAAGACTCTAGAATGGTGATAATCACTAGAATATGGAAAAACTAGTAGAACGTACTCGAGTTGTTTATTGTAACATTTCGGCAATTCCATAGAAATCAGTGGTGATTTAATGCAGCCAGCAAATGCTGGCAACAATAATAAATTAAGAGAGAGTATAATACATGACATAACAGATGTTTGGAAATAAGTGCGACCGCTTACGTGCGAACTGACGTGAATTCTCTGCGAAACAGGAAGATTTTAGTGACGTGAATTAGTGCGAATCTGTGTGCGAAATATTCTAGAAACATTAAGTCTAGTAACTGTGTGATAAATAAAACTTTAAATTGTTTTTAGTGTTTAATTTGAGTCTCATAGCCACGATCTCGTGACAACATGTTTTCGTACAACTCGTATCTTTATGTACTGATGTTTCATCATGTCTATTTAAGACCTCTTTATCAATCTTCCTACCATTCCAATTTAACCCTGCAAGGCTTCACTTTCATACACGGGTCATGATATCAAAACATACTTTACTAAAATGTTTGAAAATTTTTATTAAGAAAAGGAAGTCGATTCTTGAAGGTTGCGAGCTACTCGCAGAATGACGAATGTTCCCGTAGTAAAAACAATATTTAGCCCCCCGATATAATTAAGTTTGTACGACGATTTCTTTGAAAACATTTTCTTTAATATTTTGCATACAATGGTTGTTCGGGGCAAAGGGAAACCTTTGTCGGGAGATCTTTGGAGTTTCGATAAAAGCTACAAAATAAAAGAAAACACTAAATGGCTTTAAGCTCATTGACGAAACTTCTTTCATCAAAAAGCGCGCCATTAGAATAAGTGTTTTTTGAAATTAATTTAAAACAGAAATGAAACAATAATGTTGGCCTCGCGAAAGAAAAAGTTCAAAGGAGAACAAAGAGGGGACGGAATATGGAAGATTGATGTTGTTTTAATAAAACAGTAGCGATATTCGTGTTCTTCTGTTTCTTCTTCGAATGCTATCCGGATGTACGCGATAATACATGCTTTTATCAATTTTCACTTGTCTTCCAGCGAAGAATCTTGTGATCAATATTTGATTCACTTTCAGAAATTTGGCAGAGTGACGTATTCCTGACGACAATACTATAATCATTAATTATTTTCTCAAAATCAGTTAAATTATTAAACAAAAAGTTTAATATGCTTACGCTTGATTTAATGTAAGGTTTTAAATGCCATGCAAAATTTCCAAAATTTGAAAGCGACATTTAAGACCTGTTTGACACAAAAAATAAAATAATTATCTACAATGCTTTTGTTCTCCCTCACGTATTATATTATGCTACAAGCCATACAACCGTGAAAAATCACGGGAAACAATAACAATTAATAACGACTTTTGCGTGACCGCGCAACATGAGCCGCGCGCTGATTACGTGTTACACTCTAATTTTATAAAGTTGTCTTTACAGCGAGTTACGGACAGACAGCGAAATTATTATATTTATATAGTTTATTATATGGTCATAGCGCAGGGCGGAAAATGAACGGAAACAAAGCAAAAATTGGAGATGGTTAAGCGCAATTTAAAAATTAGTTTGTAGGTATATAAGAAACCTTTCTAAGAAAAACGCAATAGTAGGAAAAATTTACTTACCAACTACAAAAAACTCGCAGACGTAAAGATAGCGCGAATACAATATGGCTTCAGTAGGAGAATAACAGTTCAGTGAAACAAAAAATAAATTTGAAGCGCGCAAAAACATATGTAAAATAGGAAAAACATTTTTTTTAACAAACAGACCGTCAAAAGGTCATTAATGACCCTAAAAGATGTTCCTAGAGTGACACTAAAGTACAGAGTATGAATATTTTGTGAACATTTGAATGTGATATAGTTATAAAATACACTTTTTAAAATTAAAAATGAAAAATAATAAATGATACAATATATTGAGAATAATATTCTGATTAACGCAAATCACTGGATACAGTTTAAGAAATATGTTCCGGGTTAATAAGTTTTTAGACAATTTTAGACAGTCTATAAACAACATTATTTCAATATAGTTATAAAATGAACCACACGGAATATTAAATTGTTTTTTAATAAAATAAACATTATCATTTAATAAATATTTGTTTCCTAGAATGAAGATATACATTTTTTGCATATATGCGCTGTACGCTACTGCTTGGAAACATCGCCACTTTATTCAAAAAAATTACAAAGCCATGAAAAATATGGCTGCCTTTAGGGTCCCTCACATATTTCTAGTTGCTTTACGAGCGCCGCATATTTTCGCCGGCTTTACGATCGGAAACAATATTCAAAAGTTGAAAATTCAGTGGGCCCATGTCGCCTGTAAAGCTTAGCACAAAGCTTCCTGAATATCTCAGAATTAGCGGACCCGCCGTCTCCGGATCCGGTATTCCCGAGCGGCTCCTTACTCCTTACTCCTCACGCCCGCACAGCCTTCGGGGAGGTCGCGCGCCAAGGTCACGCAGCCCGCCCTCGCAATCAGAAGACATCCCCAAAGATCTATCGCGCGACGTCCTTTGTTCGGTTGTTTATGCCAACCTTTGCGCGTCGTGCGAAAAGGCATTTTATTACGTACCAAATCACGTGGCTAAACTGATGCTGCAAAGATTATATTAAGATACTGGCCGTGCCCGCGCGGCTTCGCACGCGTAGATTTTTAGTACACTGTCTGGATCATCGTTAAACTTTCGCGAACCTTCTAGAACATTCTCCTTCTAGAATTTTCAGGAAATTTATCGAATGTACATTGAAGGTGACCCACCACATACCCTGGGCTGTTTTATGCGCCGAAGCGTCCATATCAGCCCAACACATTCGCCGCCTGGTTGGCATTATTTTATGCTAAAGCGTCCTCTCCGCCCGGCCTTGCGTCCCAGCATTATAAGAAGCAAGACCAGGCGAGTCGGTCGCGCAAAACCTTCAATGTCCCATGCTAAAAGTCTTTATTTTTAAAAGAGGGTTTACAAAATTACAATAAAAGAACATCTATAATCTAAAAAAATACAACATAAGAACACCCGAGGAGACATCGCACGGGACATAAATCAACACCCCTCCTTGGAGGGAAAGGGACAAAACAAAAATAAAAACATGTAGCACTTGTGTCAGAAAAGGTAAAACCACCGGTATGACACCGATCAGGAGAGACAACGTAAAATTGACAAAATATGATACAAAAAAATCGAATGTACAGGAGCTTTCTAGACACACCGACACATTCCGCCACTCACCGACACAGTCGGCGCGTCTATTTTGAAACAATCTGAAGCATTTGCGGCCTCTCCATAACAAAACAATGAAAGCACATTTTTGTCACCCCCTCCCACCCACGCACAGCCACCCCCGCCAAACTCGCATATTTTCGATGTGACACTAAGGTCTATCCACCACCATTACCACCGGTGGGTGATTGTGGCTGGTTGTGGAGAAAAGTTGGCGGGTAGGAAAACACGAGTTATATATATACAGGGTTATTTGGAAAACATTAATAACCTCGCAGAACTATATTTCGGCCTTGATTATGAGTCGAAAATGTTCAAGCTATTATGACCTAATATCAATAGTTAAGGAGATATGCGACATCAAAGTTTGCATTTATTTTACAATATTTCTGACTTATTTTTTGTAAAACGTTGGAATATCATCAGTATCACAGTAACTTATATCGATTAAAAAAAATTCATTATCAAAAATACAAGTTAAATAAAATGATAAAAACTTTTTTTTTTATTTAACTACAAGTTAAATAAAAAAAAAAATCCAATTGGAATGTTATCCAATTAGAATTCGAAGGTTTTTATTTTTTTATTTGACTTGTATTAAAGGGAATGAATTTTTCATATTCGATTTAAGTTACTGTAATGATAGTCCAACGTTTTACAAAAATTAAGTCAGAAATATTGAAAAAAAAATGCTAACTTTGATGTCGAATATATCCATAACTATTGATATTAGGTCATGATAGCTTGAACATTTTCGACTCATAATCGAAGCAGGTATATAGTCCTGCGAGTTTTTTATTCATGTTTTCTAAATATCCCTGCACATATTGATTAAAAATACAAATAAATAATAAGGTTTTTTTCCAAAACTAAATATCAGACATGCTGTATTTGGACGTGACGCGATTCAAAACTGTTTACTTCAGTATTTTAAAAACTCAGATACATACAAGTCAAAGTTGCCTTTTGCAGTTAATTAAATTGTTTAACAATATGAATAAAAATCAGAATCAAGGCTGCTGAAATGAGATATTGTCAATGGCTCAAGTCTTTGAGAGGCAAATGAAATACTTAAAATCAATTAAAGTTTTATCAATTACACAAAGTCATTGGACATGAATTTAATCGGAGCACTGTTCATAAATTAATTCTAAATTTATCTAAAATATTTCACTTACAGAAACGTCACCTCGAATATTTTAAATAATTGAGACGAACAAAAACATTCTTAAACGACCGAAATATTAGAGAACTCATATGCTGACAGAATCTGACAACTGTCAATAATTCAATATGGCGTCATAATTCAGAAGTTATTCTTTTTCAAGAAACGTGTGTATTTTCAAAAATAACACGGCCGAACGCATTCAAACATCGACAATATCATGAAATACAGAAATCTGTACGAAAAGCGTTTTTTTGCCATTTCGATTATACAGCTTAAATTGCAATTCAATAAACAGTTCTTATTTTCAATACAATAACCAATCATTCATCAGCTTTTGAATTGAAAATTGGTATTCGATTCAAGATGGTCAATACGTTATCTACATGACTGGAACACTAATTTCAAATGAATTTATTTTTGAAAGTTACGCAACAACTATATACAATATTGGAAATATACACATTTTACTCTCTTTGACGGCTAACTTCTGGTGCACGTGGATCTGTGCGCATTTGTTGCATACTACAATTTCACTTTAACAACTAAGTCTCGTATTTCCGCTACTTGCTGTGTGCGCACCTTCCGTTACAGTAAATATGTTACCATGCCACAAAAGGACAAAAGCTTTGACGATCCAATAATAACGATATCGAAACACGTGACACGTGATTTTTCTTGGTGTTCAAATGTTAATAGTGCGTACTCAGCAGTATAGTTAGCTTTTCTATACATATAAAAAAAAACAACTAAATATTGTAGACAATTGCTAACCTAACAACTAATATCCTTTACTTCGTAATGACTTTACGTTACCATGACACGTCACACGATAAATAAGCTTACAATATTTTCTTCGCAAAATGGATATTATTTTGAAAACCTTAAAACACTCCAAAGCTTCTCATGTCGCCTTACCTCCCCGCCCTTACTTTCAAGATATTTCAAAAGCAAAAAGCGAATACGTAAAAAGTTTAAAATATGTTATTTTTCACTTGATATTTCCACGTGAATCTTATGTCACCTTTTATGCGTGTGAGAATTTTTCATTGCACATTATTTTCTGCGCGGAGCCGAAAAGCGTTCGCTTTGGATACCTTTTTTCTGAAATATGATACAGTCCGTAATCCACGGAGATCGGGCAATTTGCGAAGTACTCTTATCTATGATGCTGTAAAACGGTCCACGAGAGGAGGTGTGAAAATTGTATTTTCTTACATCAATTCTTCACTTACGAACATACTATACTATACGAGGCAACACCATTTTGGGAGCGTTTAAAAGCGTTGCGTTACTAGTGCACATTCAGACTACGATATTTAGGTAGTTTTTCGTTATATTTTTTAACCTTAATATTAATTAATTATAATATAATAATAAAAATTTAATAACCTATGGAAATTATTTCAGCCGTCAATATTATATATTGACAATTACATTTATAAAAATACAACACATCGATTATTTTACATGAAGAGCGTTCGTATATGTATCCGAATCTATGCTGACAGCCATATCAATTTTATGCAATATACAGGGTGTACCAGAGCTAGCAGCAGAAACTTTGCCGGTAGATTACTGCCTTTTTTATGAGTCTAAAATGTTCAAGCAACCATCACCTAACATCCATAGTTATGGAGATATGCAATATCAAAGTTTGCATTTTTTTCAATATTTCTGACTTATTTTTTTACAAAAAGTTGAACTATCATTACAGTAATTTATATAACTTACATCGATTATGAAATATTCATTTGTTTCAACACAACTTAAATAAAATGATAAAAAACTTGTAAAAATATATTTTTTAAAATTTTTGCGAGGTTTTTATCATTTTATTCGAGTGGTATTAAAGCGAATGAATTTTTCATAATTGATATAAGTTACTGTAATGATAGTTCAACTTTTTTGGAAAATAAAAAAAATCAGAAATATTGAGAGAAAAAAATGCAAACGTTGATATTGCATATCTTTATATCTATTGATATTAGGTCATGGTTGCTCAAAAATTTTAGACTCATAATATAGGCAGGAATCTACTGGCAAAGTTTCTGCTGCAAGCTATAGTACACCCTGTATAAAGGGAGAAAATTATTCAATGGAAATTTGGAAGTGATTTTTACTAACAATTTTGTTTCATCATGAATAATATTTTAACTTTTAAAGATAACACGGAGAATAGGAGAGATATTTAATTTAAAGTATAAAAAAAGAAACAGAAGTTTTATGATTTATATAAAATCCCTAAAAATACAGCATAAAACAAATTAAATAAAAAAAATATATATGATTTTTAGAAAAGTATGTAAAAATTTTTTCCGCTCGGAATAATTTGGAGAGTGTGTTTAACACTTTACAATATTATTATTATTAATAATAATAAGACACTAACACAATACTGATTAAAAAATACATTGAAAACAATCTTCTTCGTATGGTGCAATCTCCTTTATTTTTTCCAATTTAAAAAAACCGTTAAAATTTCTAAAAAATTCAAAATTATAATATGATTAAATTTTTTTAATCGAAAATTTGTTAGATCATTTTTATCGTCGCCACGAGTCTGCCTGCAAAGTTTCAGCTCGATTGGATCACGGGAAAAGGGTTAAAAATCGATCCAAATTTTTTTGGCAGACAAGCAGACGCTACGAGTTTGAAAGGGAGTAATAAAAAGATAAAACAGAACAGATAAAATGCGAAAACAACGTATTTAAAGTTAAATGTATCTCCACTAGAATGTTTTTTGTTATTTGTGCGGCGGTAAGTCCGTATTGTTAGCCAGGAAGGACGCTATCAGAATCGAGCAAATACAGGAAATTACTTAACAATACCCCAAAGAAAAACTCGACCGCTTTCCTCGGTAAATAGTGCGATGAATAAACGATAAATTATAATTAACGAAATTAATCGAACAACAGCCCCAAGTCTTATTCGTCGGCACTTCGGGATATTCTCGGCGGCTATTATGCTCGCGGCATCCGGATTATTGTGTCCAAAGGATGCTGTGTTAATTGTGTATAATCCAAATTTATTTACAAAATCAACGAGTCGAAAAGAAAATTGCGTTTTCATTTATAATTATTTAAAATGGATTTCAACATGATAAGGCTGCAGCTGTGGCAGGCTGCCTGAGAGACATTGTCTGGAGGAATAAAGATTGTTGCGCGGTATGATCGATAATACTGAAATTGTGCAGAGCATTGGTTTGAATGTTCCTGATTCCAATATACAGGACCAACCTGTCGGTGGCTATGCCTGTTGGAAGAGTCACAGCTATGCTGAACGAGATCGCTTTGGGTATTGATATATTTCATGTATCTGAAGGGGTTTTCCGAAGCGAGATTCTCTATATATATATATATGTGTGTGGGAGTTTAACTCCCTTTGTAGATTATCGATGTGGGTGTTACTGAGGATGAAGTCGCGATGGTTTGGCAGAATTTATTTGAGTATAACAATGAAAAAAGTTACAAGTAAAATATAAACAATTGTACAGTAATGAATAGTCGAAGAGCGAGAGCTTCCGCTGTATCAGAAAGCCACAGAGAAGTGAGATGATTTGTTCTGCGGGCGCGTGCCTTATAAAGGTATTCAGCCTAGATCAGCAAGGTGCGTTTCGTCACTCCGGTAGTCCATGCCCTCTGCTATACATTGCCTTTGTACTCGGTCATTGGTCCGGCTTACATCGTCGCCTTGTTCGTTGTGCTTAGCGCTTTTGCCTCGACCTCTGTATCGAGGGTAACGGTCTGCCGTGCTCGATGTCAGCATATGTGGTACCTCTTTACACGTGTACATGTACACGTCTTTGGCCACCATATATATATATATATATAACTATAAATATATATATATATATATATATATGATATATATATATATATATATATATACATACCTTTGTAATCTGTATGTATTTAATATAGTTTGTAATATACGTATTGTAATAACTCTGGGTGGCGGTGGATTTGTAAAATAATACACGCAACTACCGACTCGTTATTTATTGCAACGGCGCGTGTATCCGAGACTGCGGCTGGTGGCAGAGTGACGCGCTCGCCGCGAGCAGGTAGCTACATACCTCGCTCGCATCGAATCGCGCGGCGCACGCGCGATCCCATATACCTCATATTTTTGAATAAATAAATTGAAATTGAAAAGATATGAGAACAGATAGCAAGGTAGAGCCCGTTCACTTTAGGAAAGCCACTTGCATTAGTGTGAGTAACACAGAGCGATTACATTTTTTTTTTGCTCTGTGTTATATTCATATATAATATATTTTTCAGTCACCTCTGGTGTAACATTTTAATTTAAAATATAATTTTTTGAAGTTGTACTTCTTTTGCCGCACTTACGATAAAATTTTTACTGTAACGGAAGTTGCGCAGTTTTATTGTAGCGTAAGTGCGCAGCATATAGTGGACATGCGAGACCATAAAGCTAGTTGGTGAGGTGAAATTTTAATGTGCAACAAAATGCGCCTGCATCTATTAAACTATTAAAAATTTATTCGCTTTAAGTAAGTGTTCCAATAACATGAATGACGTATTGTCAACCATCTTGAATCGAGTACCAATCATAAAGACGCTCAATTCAAATGCTGACGGATAATTGGATATTGAATTGAAAATTAGAACCGTCTATTGAATAACGATTTTACCAATATTATTATTTATGCAATGCATATTCGATGGGATCCCCTTTAATTAAGATATTTCTTTGTATCAGAGTAGGAGCGTCATGTCGAAGGTCTCTCTTATATCTTTCACTTCTCATACGTTCTAATAGTGGCCCTTGTAGCGCAGTGGTTATGACACTGACTTCCTAGACCGAGGGTTCCGGGTTTGTTCCCCGGTGAGGTCACAATATTAATCTATGTGATTTACTCAAGCCTGGGTATTTTGTGATGTATTTCGCTTCTGTAATTGGGCTTCCTGGCCTGTTGAAGCGTAAAAAAATAAAACTAAAATAAATAAAAAATAAAATATTGTGACTGGTGCTACTCCCCTAAGATAATATTTTTCAGTAGCCTGCATTCTTGAGCTTATTTTTTCTGTAAGGATTCATATTTGGTTACCTTAAATCAGGGGCTGAGAAACAAAACCATCACAATCCAATTGAAGAAATGGCTTTAAACGTATTATCCAGAGCGTAGATTGTAAAATTGACAAGCCTTCGATAAAATACTTCTTAAACATGTTTCAAATGTCAGTTATCAATATTAAAAGTCTAAATTTCTCAGATAAAAATTTTCAACGTCATTTTCATTCATCACTTGTGTGGTAGTGATTTTATTTCGTTAGTTATTATAATGTAATGATTCATTTTTCAGGTTAGACAAGATGTTTTAGATAGATCTGAAAAGTGTACAAAATTTATTAAAAAATCTATATACTTCACAGCATCCCCGGCAGGAACTTTGGGAAGAACTTCGGGAAAGAGTTCTGAAACAGAGATTTGTAACAAGCACACCTTTTCTGAATCACCAATAAAAATCTATAAAGTCATTCCTTTCCCCCTAATGGCTTTACGATCCTTCAGTTCTCGATTTTCTTCTCGCCACTTTTAATTTGCATTTATATAACTGGCCATCGCGCTGCTGGACTAAACGTAATAATTTTACGTAGTTATGCAGAAAGCATCCAATCTACAAAATGATAAAAATGAGTTATGTACAAGTTTGGATAGTTTAATGCGGTATCTCTATGTGCTAAAAATTTCCATGCTATAGGTGATATAGTTTTTTTGTAAATTCAATATTTTTCTACCACATTACGGCCATCGCCGTTAAATTAACTTATAAACTCAAAAAAAATAGTTCAACTGTTTTTTGCAGCTTCAAATTTACAAATCCTTGCCAAACAAAAATATACGTTATATATAAGTTTTCTCCACAACCAGTCACAACCTCCCACCGGTGGTTATGGTGGTGAATAGCCCTTGGTGTCACATCAAAAATATGCGAGTTTGGTGGGGGTGGCTGTGCGTGGGTGGGAGTGGGTGACGAAAATGTGCTTACTAGTACATTGTTTTGTTTTGGGAAGGCCGAAAATGCTTCAGATTGTTTCAAAATAGGCGCGCCGACTTTGTCGGTGAGTCTAGAAGGTTCCGGATAAACCTGCTCTAGAAAGTTCTGGAAAGAGAAGGTTCTAGAAAATTTCTGAAAGTTCTATAAGGTTCAAAACTGAGTGGCGGAATGTGTCGGTGTGTCTAGAAGGTTCCTGTACATTCGATAAATTTCTAGAAGGTTTTGGAAGTTCTATGACGATCCAAACAGTGTACTCAAAATTTACGTGTGCTAAGCCGCGCGGGCACAGCTAGTATAATAATAATAGGTTAATAATAAAATATAAATTAGATTGCTAAAAAATATTTTTCATTCGGTAAACAGATGGGTGAAGAATGTTCTTAGGTTTTCACGGCCTCTCAGAATCCTCTGGTTTGTGTCTTTTGGGGTACTATGTCGTGTTATTGTGACTTTTCTGGCCGACATTTCGGATCCCATTGCAGGGTCTATCATGAGGGCTGATGTAATCATTATCAAGCAACATTAGCCCTGATAATGGACCCTGCAATGGGATCCGAAACGTTGACCAGAAAGGTCGTAATAACACGGCCTAATACCCCAGAAGACACAAACCAGAAGATGGGTGAAAGTCGATTTTAGTCGGGATCTCGTACTATATTTTTATTTATTTATTTTAATTATTTAGTTCCACCGCTAATATATCATTTCATTTAGACATATTGCATTCCAACTAATCATTTAAAAGTTTTTACAAAAAAATTTTTGCATTCCAGTTTAAACCTCCTTATATTCTTCGTGTTTTGAATTTCCTTTGACAGGCTATCGAAGATTTTTATACCTTTATACATCATACAATTTTGTGACAATATTTATGACAATTTGCGAAAAGTTTAAGGCCAAATGATGAAAATTTACTATAACGAAGTCTTTTATTGCTTCAGTTATCTTGAATAAAAAATTTCGTAAAGTCGCATACCCACTTATCGAGAGTGCAATCGCAGATTCTAATTTCTGTGCAATAAATCTCCCGGCAGTGAAAAGATGTGTTTACCGATACAAATTGTTTGCACCAACGTGTGTGACATTTCATACGAATTTCAGTGCGATGCATGGGGCGAATTTCATTTTTCACGCTGTATTCACAATGTTATCGCGCGAAAATGTTCGCTCGCTTGTGAATATTTAAAAATAAACCCGCGTCTGTGATATATTAATCGCCCTATACGACTTGAAGTGTCTCCGTGTTCACCGAGCTTTTACTGGACGTTTATACACAAACATTGTTGAGT
This sequence comes from Agrypnia vestita, assembly GCA_016648135.1. NCBI lineage: Eukaryota > Metazoa > Arthropoda > Insecta > Trichoptera > Phryganeidae > Agrypnia > Agrypnia vestita. The sequence continues at coordinate 44,109 of JADDOH010006659.1, read as the reverse complement.
TTGTACAGTTATTGTTGTCATGTCCTCCATAAATGTAATGATTCTTTTTAAAATTGAGGATCTTGTATTACCAACAAAACACTGTCGTCAATATACACATGTATTCCAGAAGAATCATCATCATCACTCTTGGCACTACAACCCTTGATGGGTCTTGGCTTCCTCAATAATCTTCCTCCACTCATCTCGGCCTAGTGCCAGCTCTCTCCAGTTCCGAAGCTCTAAGGCAGAGATGTCTCTAAGCTCCTTCGCCCTATTGGCCTTGAGTTCAGCAGGGACTTTTTGGTGCTTGATGCTCAGACATTCTCTCCACATGACCCAGCCACCAAAGTTGTCATAGTTTTATAAATTTTGTAACGTTTGGCTCCTTAAATAGAGTATAGAGCTCATTGTTGTAACGTCTGCGCCAAAGTCCATTTTCTAGAACCGGTCCGAAGATACGCCTCAAAATTTTTCTTTCAAGGCAAAACATAAATTTTCATTGCCAACCTGGAAATACAAATTAATTTTTTATACATACCTAGTTTACCTACACATAATACAAATTATATTATAATATAAATTATATTACAAAACAATAAATTATATTACATTCATCGTTAAACTGTAACAAGCATGATAATAAATAAACTTATCTTTCAGATATATTTTCACTATTACATATTAATTTATTGATTGAAGAATTTGTTCCCAAGATTAAAATGTTGCTATACTGTGCAGGATTATTTAGAAAACATGGACCTCACAGGACTATATTCCTACTTTAATTATGATTCAAAAATATTCAGGCAATCAATCATGACCTGATATCAATAGTTATTCTATATTTCTGACTATCTTTTTAAAAAACGTTAACGTGCATTGTGTAGAATGATCGCTTAAGCCAGTTCATACAGATTGTAAGCCCTAAGTTATCGTATAAGAGACTTCCAACCACTTTTCTCATTTATAAATTAGCTTCGCCTCTGTGAGACTTCTATAATTTATCCTTAATTAATTAAATCCAGTAACTACGTACTTAGAACATACTGTCATATAAAACTATTATTTTAATTCACAATTTTCATTCTCAATACAATCAAATCCCGTTTTCACAAATGTTTCTATTTATTAGTTTGAATGAATCCTTTAGTAAATATAATATGTTGATGAATACGCTCAGGAAAATTCCTGATGACCTATCTCGTGTAGTCTGAAGAGACGTGTTTTCATAGTGGAGTTGTCCTCATTCCTCACTAAGCTCCCTCCATGTCCTCGCAGTTTTGTTCCTTCTGGCGGAATTAATTAAGGACTAATTCGGCATCCATTGCAGTCCCATTTACAAAGCTACTTCTAACTGTATAAGTCCTTCCGGGACTTCTCAATGTGCTTCATCCCTTACAACATTTTAATTTATTTCAATGTATCCTTCAAAGGATATAAAGTTTTTGAAATTATCCTATTAAATTTGCAATGATATAATTTAAAAACTTTAATTAAATATATAAAAAGACAAGATTAATAATATCTTTGAAGTAATATGCATGTTTTCTTTATTATTGATGGATATGGCGTTTAAGTTTCAGAGATTATTCACTATGATCACCAAATGGTCACTATGGTAACATAAAGTATGTTATCTCTTATTCGAATTATAATTTTATAAATTAAGATAAATTATTCAAGTCTCATAGAGATAAATCTATTAATATGGGAAACGTGTTGAAAGTCTTTGTAGGGAATTTATGCAGAGTTTTTATCATTTTATTTAACTTGTATTGAAACAGATAAATTTTTTTGACTGATTTAAGTTAGTGTAATGAAAGTTCAACGTTTTGTAAAAAATAAGTCAGAAATATTGAAAAAATAATGTAAACTTGATGTCGCATATCTGCATAACTTTTAATATTATTTGAACATTTTGGACTCATAATCAAGGCAGAAATATAGTCCTGTGAGGATGAACTCCTGTGTGTCGATGGTGTAACGTAGGTCTACATGCCATAGAAAATATGAAATATCTACGAATATTTACGAAACTATTTACGAAAACTAAAACGTCACATTTTTTATAATTATTGAATAGACATTTTCACACCAAAATGACTAAATTAAACTGTTACGGATGTACGGATTTTTTAATTAAAAAATATTTATTCATTACTCTCGTTTTTTCGGCTAGTGTATAAAAGAGAACGGAATATTGCACGTCGCAGTTAAATCGAGCAAGAAAGAGCACGACAATACCACACATTTAATGAAGGACAGAGATAGCGGTTGCTTGGGTTTCAGTGAAAGAGAAAACAATATCGAAAGAGTCGCGTAACACGTCTTAGACAAAGACGAATTTCAGTCGCCGCGTCGTTGAATTTAGTTGGTAATGCTACGTTGGCGTGAGCGCACGCAAATTCGATATGCCATGATTTTATAATAATTTACTAGAATAATGCAAATATATATATTTACCTTGCATAATTATATAAAGGGACCTTTAAAAAGTCTTATCTGTATTGAAAATATATATTTTATACCACATATTAGAAAGTATGTCGATTTTTAATTATGTAACACTGTGATACACCACCGTTCCCGAAGGTATTTTTAGCACAGTCTTTAAAGAGTTAATGTTTTACCAATAACCCTGCAAAAAGGAATCTTAAATTTCAATCAATATAATGTATGAGCGCGGTGTACATTGCATAAACCAATAATTAAAAAGATTCACAGGCGCTTATGTATAAGAGAAAACCCATTCACTGTACCTATTAGAGAAGGCTTGTAATTTGTTTAATATTGAATGGTTTAAAGGTACCGTCAAGTTGAAGAACCAATGAGCAATCTTCCTCTTCCTCCCACTGCGAAATGCTCTAATGAAAGCAGTTTCGGCAACTTTCACCGGAATTGTTAATTCCCTTTCCTGGGCCAACACTGCGTTAATTCAATTTTATATAAGGCGTCTCTCAATTTCTTTGATTAAGTTAGAATTTATGTAGGTAACCAAATTCCCGACACGGAATCTGGAATGATTCCGGAGATTCGTAAAGTAAACGCTTTTGTGATATTGCGCGCGTTACACGAATTATATAACTCCATTACGGGCCTATCTGTTTGTATTTCATATTCAACGAGGAGATTGAACGAAATGGCGCTGTATGATACGTGCTTTATTATTTCCTCCATTAATATAGATGCGAGTTGGACTAGCGTCACATTTGATCAGAGATTCCAATCAAATAAATAGAAATTTTATTAAACAACTTAAGGAAAGAATGCCAAAAGTCTCGGTATATCTTAAACTATCCAAACTGTGGTTATATCCATTCTAGGATACCAGCAAATGGATTTATTTATTATTTTCATGGCACAAGCGTTTAGTTTATTTTGAAAATAGTAAGAATATTGATGCGACACGCATTATACTTGTCCGCATCTGTATTTAAAAAAATTATACTACACAAAAACAATTTTTTAAGTACACCTATGAAAAAGTACAAAGTAAATTTTCGGTCAAAAAATATTTGCCTTACTCTCCAAATAAAAGGTGGGCGCTTACTTTATTGATATAGATTACATAATTCTCTTGTTGACGGAGAGAAAGCTCCCTTGCTTCTATTTATTTGAGGGAAAATAAACAGCAGATCTATTTATTAACAAATGTAAAACAATGGATATTAAATGATGCCAATTTTAAAATTTCCACTGAATATAGTCATTTATTAAACCAAGTGTGACGTTGTAAAAAAAAAATTGTTAACAGCGATTGGGGAGGGTGGAGGGGAATAGAAGGGAAGATTATATTGTATAAATTAGTTTGGGTGTAGTTGTGTAAATATTGTTTGTTTTATGTTCCTTATCGTTGAGTCAAAAAAGTCAATGAGGTGATAGTTTATGTTAAATGAATTTGTGTATTTGTCGGTATGTCTCTATATATTTAAGTATATATTTAACAATGCAAAAAATAGTTTTTAGTAAATAATAAATAGTAAATAAATATTTGGAGAATAAGGTAAACATTAATTAACCAGCCTTCTGGGGACTTAATCCAGTAAATGTGTTCTTAGAACATACCTGCATGTAAAAATATTGTTAAATTATTAAATTGTTTCAGTTACGATTGACAGCGAAATGTTACAATCTTGCAACTTTACAATAAAAAATAATTTCGATTCACTTTACTTTAATCCAACTTTACATAAAATAAATGAAATGGAATATGTATTTAAAATATGTTTTATTTTAACATTGTATATTTTTAATACACACACAATATTGTGTGTGTAATTTAAAAATTTAAATAATAAATTTTAAATAAAACATAACGTTGCACCTCAAAATCTGGATTCCATATTTTGCTAAAGATATAGTTTTACTAGAAAATGTTCAGAGACGAGCCACATAATTGCCCTTGGGTCTTAAAAACCTGGAATATGCGGAAAGGCTGAGAGTATTGAAACTGCCCACTCTTCAGGAGCGACGAGCAAGAGGTGACCTCATCGAGGCATTCATTCTAGATTCTATCGGGCTACTACAATATTCCTTATATGACAGATATGTTTGCATTAAACACTAATGTAGGCCTTCGAAGACATCACCAGAAGTTGAACAAGTCTCGGTTCTCGTGTAACCCAAGAAAGCATGCATTAAGCAATAGAGTGGTCAATATGTGGAACAGTTTGCCTGGGGGCGTTGTGTCTGCAGCCAGTGTCAACCAATTTAAGAATAGGCTGGATATTCAAATGAGAGACAGTGATATGGGCCTATCAACTTAAGCTGCTTGCCCATTATCAATACTAATAATAATAATAAGTATCTGCAAAATCTTTCAATGGACTGTGTATCTTCAATTTAAAAGTTAATTAATAGACTTGATTGAAAAGTATAAGTATGGGCAAACGAAAGTTTTGCAAAACGATGTTACTCCATTTTCCAAACAAGAATCGCGTGACAATGAAGAAATCGTTTTTTTTTCTCTCCTCCTTTAGATTTTATTATTATCCTTAAATGGAATAAGTTTTTCCTTAACAAATTAAACTTTGCCAAGATGTCTATCTGGACTGCCCCCCGCCCGCGCCGCTCCCCGCTCACCCCCGACCGTCCCCTGACAAGGGAAGTTTTAATGAGCGGCCGATCCTCCCCGGAGATCAAAGACTGATCCAATCTTCTGGCCATAAACACCCTTCAAGTATGAAATCAAAGTGATCGAGATGATCATAACAGCATCTAATGGCTTGATTATTACAAATTTGCGCCGTTACTGTGTTCCATGAAAGGCCAAACTTTTATTAACAGCTCTAACTCTGATGGCGTATTTAATTATAAAAACTCAGAACTATAATAAATTAAAGCACAGCTTTGTATCTGAATTGCAAAAAAACAAAGATATGATCAACAGATAAAAACTTTATATAAATCACTAATTTGTCTTTCGGGGCCAATTGTTTTTCCATCAGGATACAACGTATATATATATTAGGGTGCTACAAAAATTTTTTTTTGTCGGGGCAGAATTTTATGTGCTTTTAGTAGCCAAATATATAGATATTTTTTGTTTTTCATTTAAATTTATAATATCTGCAAAGCTTCAGAACAAACATGTCTGCATGCAGCATCGATGAGCCGTGAACGTGAATGATGAGAGTGAACGGGTTGAAAACACCCCTCTCCCGACCCCTGTAGTATTTTAACCAATTAGAAGCGTATTTGAATGTGTTAAATAACTTAAGTTTTGTGCGTAGATTGAATTTACTACTGTGCCATATAATAGCGTTTACAAGTTTACTCGGAAAATGACATCTGAAGAGCTTGTTGTTTTGCATACTTCGATGATGAAGTTTTCTTGGAAACTAATTGGAGGATGGTCACTGTCCTTGAAAATAAATCATTGCAAGGTTTTCAAAAGCAATCAACCCCCAAAAAACTCTCATTGTGGTTAAAAACTTTGTTACAAATCATACATTATGTTTTAAACGTAGTCGCCGTTTCTTGACGAAAGATGTTAGGACATGGAAGGATAATGATGACTGCAATAAAGATGAGACTTTTATTCATTCTAAGAAACTCATAAATGCTATTGGAAGGGTCATCGGTGGTGTGAAGATAATTGTCTTAAATCCACCAATGAAGAAGAAATATTTACTTATGGCGGATAAAGATTATTGGCGAAAATTTTCTGCCTCAAAAAATTTCACGTTGCTTTCATCTTGAATAATTATTTAGTATATTTTTAAATTAAACTTATTCATTTATTTTTTAAACATTCGTTCAAATTTTCCAAAAATAATTTTTTTCAGTTTAAATACCAACCCGTTTTCAGACACGCAAAACACATGAAAGGGTGCCTCACGGGAAAAAATAATTTAAAAATTTCGCACATTTTTGAAGCACCTTAATACATACGGAATATCCTGGTATAGGGACCATAGGCCGCTAAAAATTTTGATAATAATAAATGTTTTTTCGTTAATTACACGTTGCTTTATCGGACAATGTACAATGTATATGCTGATGACATCTTTCATTTTGTATTATTTTAAAAGTGAAATATTTAACGGCATGCGAAATTTCGAAAATTTCATTGAAATTTAATTATTGAGATTAACTTTGAAATTTTTGCACAGTTATTGGATGTCATGCAAAATTTATGAATGTGTTAAACATCGGTACGCTCATTCATCAGCGTATTTTATCATAAAAATTTGAAAATGTTAGAAGGTTTAATTAAATTTTATTAAATTCAACTAAACGAGGTTAGAATTCATTTTTTGATTAAGTAAGACGAATAATAATCTTCAAGCAAGGGTCGTTATTAATTATTATTATTTATCTTGATTTTCCACAAGTAGTATTTTATAAAAGTGTTTTTTCCAAATTTTTAAATATAAATTATATTTTAATAACCGTTCTAAGATAGGCTAAAGCCTACTTATTAAAATCCAGATTAATCTACGTAAGGAAACTTAATAGAAACCCGCGAAAGCAAAAAAAGTTGTACTTAAACCTAAGATAATTTTTTTTTACTGAGAAATCATAATATTTAATATAATGTACGGATTTTCTATAAATTAAATTTTAGAGGGAAAAAAATAATTTCAGTTAGATTTGCAATCGATCAAAAAATTGTTTCCAAAGTAAATTAACAGATTATTCGTTCAAGGGTTGAAAACAGTTAAGGGGGTATTCTAGTCTAGAAGTTTTTAAAATCAAAACATTTTTTTTGTATATTTCGTAAGTTTAGACATTCAGAAATATGTCCTCAAAGGAATTTTTCAAAATTCCAATTATTTACCGAGATACAGCGATTTCGATGGCGCGGCAAGTAACCGTAACAAATCGAACAATAGAAGGAGCGACGTTGCCGACCACCTGCGGATGGATTACCTCATAAAACCTTTCTTATATACTATACCTAAATAATGTATATTTAACTGAAGGTCATATTAACGTATTTTTTTGAAATCTTTTCGTTCTACTATTTAGTTCAGGTTAGTATCGAGTCAATCTTTAAACATCGTTGACGTGCGTTCTCTACGAATATTTTACAAATATTTTAAGAGAATATTAAAGTAGTTAGATAAAAAATTTCAAAATACATATGGTACTAAGCGTGCATATAGAAAGATGAAAAGACAATTTAGAGGTAATCAACATACTGTAGAAGAAGAAATAAGTTTCATTAGTGCATACGCAGCAAAATTGAAAAGATCGTGTGACGAAGTTATAATAGAAAAAAATTACGGCTATTGAATTTTAGATTTTTTATCTATTTTTACATCATTTTCATTATTAATTCTGTGTTCTACATGTAAGCAAAATATAAAATTTTCGTTATACGTCAAAATATAAAAATCGTTGAATTCTTTAATATGGACTTTTGCTCCGAACCACATAATGCAGGAACGCGGACCATTGAAATTGCTATTTTTCTCGCTGTTAGTATTTTCAATGAAGATTTTATACCCATTCTAAAAATACTAAACGTTATGGGAATCACGATTGGTCCAGAAGCCCATGCGTTCGCTGGGAAACGGGACGAAGTTCAAATCGAACGCTCTGAAATCCGAGCTTCGGATGCTTCAAATGCTGCTCGTCTACAAGAAAGAACTTCAAAGAATGAACATTTTAAAATGGAAAAAGGTTCATTTTGTGAAGCAGGAACCGCCGATTAAAAATATGCAAGTGCAGTATACTGAAACTTTACTCAAAACTTTAAATGCGTTTTTCTAGAAACTTCATTTTTCAAGCTGGCGGACATGATATCTCAAATTGTACTAAACCGATTTATTACATTTTTTGTGTGAACCTTTTCTAAACATCCCTCTATAGCCCCTACTAGATTAAAGTCGAAATATTTAGTTTTACTATTAAAAAAAAATTTTAACTGCTAAAAAGAACGCGAAAAAAGGTGTTTTTTTTTCGAACGCCCGCCATTTAAAAAAAAAAAATTATTTCTCCAAGGTAGGGGCGATAGCGACATCTTTACTTATTAAGAATCCGTTAGAATTTTTTGTTTCAGATGACCACAAGGGTTGGGACCATGTCCGCCAGGACATCCCTTTTTTTGGACCCCCCACTTTACCAGCCGATAACTTTTTGAGTTGTGCATTTTTTATTATTTTTTTATTTTCGATATATTCTTAAAATATAAATAAACGAATCATAAAAAAAATGTATACCAAAAATATTATTTGTTTCTTTTTTACAAGGCTCTAAAAAACGCCCGAAATTCGAGCCTCTAGACTAGAATACCCCTTAAAAAAGTGGATATTTTCGATAATCAGGTGGATAAAGTGATTGTGTGGTTCAGAATCACTTCATTCACCTCAATACCCTGGCTAAAGTTTCCGGAAGGGTTTGTGTATCCAGGGAGGGGGAGGTTAATCTGGATTAAATTACAGAGAATCTAAAACCGCCCCGTTTCTACTGTTCCTGTTATTTCAATAACCTTGTCAAGTTTTCAATTGATATGCCAATTAGATTTTTTAATAGTAGTATTATACCCAGGATGTAACAAAACCATTCCACAATACTTTACACGTAGATTATTACCTAAGCTACGAGTTATAAATTTACACCCATCAATGTCCTACTACCAATAGGAAAGGAGAAAAGCGACATCTAGTTTGTATTTTTTTTAAAAATATTTCTGGCTTATCTTCATTAAAATGTTATCGACGGTTCCTACGTATACTGTTGAATACCAGAATATACACAAAATATGATGTGCTTGTTAAGTTTTTGACTTCCGCGTGAATCAAAACCCGTTCGTTTCGATATGACCATCCCCAATAATAATAATCGTAATTTCGCTATCCGTCTGTATTTTCCTAGCATACAATAGCTGATGTCATTCCGTTTTCAAAATTAGTATAATTTCAAAATTGTTATTAGATAAACTGAAAACATCGACTTTTTGCTTTTTTAATAAAACACTCAGAATAAGATTTTTTTAATATTTCAACTTAATGAAAATTAAAACTAATAAATGCATCGATTAATATATCGCGTATGTCATTGGTATTAAACATTAATCAAAATATATAATTCTCTATGCACAACGTTCGTCATTAATGCTTTCATATGATACAAATAATGATGAGGTAAGGATATAAAATGAGGCGCAAAAAAATTATGATTCTATACGTAACAACTTCCGTCACTAATGTTACTAGATGGTTTAAATAATAATAAGGTACAGGATGCAAAAAAGCATAATACTCTATTTATTAATGTACTTCACTAATGTTATCAACACGCTACGCTACTCTAGGTAGCGCCATTCTCACAGGCTTACCTGGCGGTCGAAATCAATATGTATATATATATAAAAAGAAACCCGTATTTCCCTACCCGCCAAGTTTTCTCCACAACCAGCCACAACCACCCACCGGTGGTTATGGTGGTGGATAGCCCTTGGTGTCACATCGAAAATATGCGAGTTTGGTGGGGGTGGCTGTGCGTGGGTGGGAGTGGATGACGAAAATGTGCTTTCTAGCTCATTTTTTTGTTATGGGAAGGCCGCAAATGCTTCAGATTGTTTCAAAATAGGCGCGCCGACTATGTCGGTGAAAAGGTTCCGGAAAAACCTGCTCTAGAAAGTTCTGTAAGGTTCTATACTGAGTGGCGAAATTTGTCTAGAAGGTTCCTGTACATTCGATAAATTTCTTGAAGGAGAATGTTCTAGAAGGTTAGCGAAAGGTCTATGACGAACCAAACAGTGTACTTAAAATCTACGCGTGCGAAGTCGTGCGGGCACAGCTAGTGTATAATAAAAGTATATCATTTTTACAGGTTAGAATTGTGAATTGCGTGTCCGAAGACCTCAAAACCATAGACTGCCGAAGATAATTGCTCGAACACCAAGTTTGTGAACGCACCTAATTGAAATGATCCCGTCCGACAAGAAAAAACATTTCTGGTTCGGCTTTCGTCCATTCTTTGACAATTGTGAGTAAACAAAGACAAATTGCCGGCTATGGAGGTTCTTGCGCTGGAAGGAACCTCCCGGGGCAGTAACTCGGCCCCGGGCAAAGTTACTTGTTGTTATTTGTTGAAGCCCAGGGCCGGCTCGGGTTTATCTTGTAAACTGCTGTTGTTTTAGATCCACTGCTTTGTTTAATATGTTTGCGGGAGAGTTGCGAGGGAAAGAAACACAACCGCCTCTCGGAAAACTTGGATTACAATAGTTTTGACGGAAAAGGCAAATTCGTCCGTCAGACGCTTGGCTTGAGCTACACAAAATTAAGTACATTCAATTCACCTGTGGATACCGCGTCGTTGGATATCAAATTTCATTTAATTTAAAAAATAACAAATACAAGGAATAAACATACAAATACAAACAATATAATATTCCATTTTTAAGACTCTACCAAGCCACTTTTTGTGGCTCGTTGGTAGTGATCGATTTGCTCATCTATAAACATATTAGTTTGAAAATTTGTTAATATTTATAATTACTATTTACAATCTTGCCCCGCTTGTTTTTAACAAGTTACCTAATGAAACTAAAGAAATAACTCTACAAAAACCTTTTAAACATCATATTTCTAAGTTTATAAAAATATCATGTAGAAGGTATGCTGAAGAAGTGATCCGCCCTTGACTTCTAAATTGGCAAAAACTGATTTATATAATTTAAGGTATACTTTAAAATAAAATTTATTTTTGTAACTACTTAAATTCTTATCTTAATTTTGTACGTATATTTTCTATGATTTAATTTAATATTATTGACCTATTTTCATGCTTATACTTTCTTTAATTTTCATTTGTTAATATTACATAAATGTCATATGGGAATAAATGCCACAGAACAGGTTTTTACCTAGTGTGGCAGTTATTAGTAACTTGTATTAACAAATGTACATAAACAATAAAATAAACAAACAAATAAATAAAATCGGAACACCTCATCTTAAAGCATAATTTTATACATATGCCTAACTAAATATATGATACAAAATAAAAAATACATAAGTTTAGTAAATTAAACATACTCTCAAACAATCAACAAATCAATCAAGTTAAGAAGAAGTTTACCATAGTTAAAGAATGACACAGAAAAGACAATTTGACATAATTGATACACATTACAGATAAGAAATTTTTTTACATACATTTTTACATAAATTTTTAAATACAGATAAAAAAAACAAAAAGAAAATTTAAAAAAAAAAAAAAGAAAAAAAAAAACCAGACACGTTAAACGGACTTTTTAAGTTTAACTCGAAGGAATAGAGGGCGTTCACGAAAGACCTGGCATGGTCAGATACTATTGTATCGCATTGGGTATGTATAAGTATTAGAGGATGGCCCTGTTAAAAGCCTCAACCATAGAGCTTGCATGAGAAGATATAAATGAATGTAGCCGAAGCAAAAGTGGTGTGCCAAGATAGAAGAATATGGCGTTCTATCCTGTGCAAAATTATTATATTACCAAATTATTGATATATTTTTTTTATTTAAATAGAGATGCAAACACATAATACGTGTCGCATCGATATTTTTACTATTTTCAAAATAATCTAAGCACTTGTGCTATGTAAATAGGAGTAACTTGCTGGTGTCCTGGAATGGGGCTCGAAGCACCAACCAACGTTCTGTTGGTGAAAATTTGATAATGTGTGGATGTTGGAATTGGTGAATGTTGCATTCTGTAGAGTGATAACTTAAGTCAGGTCAAGTCATACAGGTTGTAAACCCCGAGCCATCGTACACTTCCATACACTTCTCTTCATAATTCACTTCACCAGAGACTTCCATACACTTCTCTCATATATAAATAGCTTCGTCTCTGTGAGACTTCTATAACTTGTTTAAATATGTTTATATACAACAGAATGTTAGTAAACTTAGTAAAAACCACTACCAGATTTACGGTCTACCGGTTTCGAGACGTACCCGTCTCCTTGTCAGGACGAACTTACATTCTTTTATTTTGTCTAACCGCAAAATTAATGCTTTAAATATTAATAATATGTTTTTATATTTCTAACTTATTTATAACATTTACGAATTAAATTTGTATTTGTAATGTAAATGTTATATTAGGTCCTTACATATGAAATTGACGTTTTACCGTACTGGCAAATTTGATCTCAAATATCTTCTCTTTGGTTAGGAATTCCAAATCCAAATTTTTACAGCTATTTACTCATGTATTTGTGTCTTGAAAATTATAATTCATTTGTTTTTTCCTCAATTGTTTTTTTCTTTGCGAGACTCAGTTTACAAAATGAAAAACTTGAAATATCGCGTTATTTACGAGTACGAGATCCACCGTGGCACCAGTGCTGCAGAAACGGCTCGAAGGATTAATGATGTGTATGGCGACGGTGCCGCAAAAGAAAACACAGTGCGTTTTTGGTTCCAACGTTTTCGTTCTGGAAATTTCGACCTGCAGAACAAGCCCCGTGGACGGCCGGAGACCAAAGTTGATAATGAAGAATTGAAGGCTATTGTGGAAGCGGAATCCATCGCAAACCACATCCGAGTTAGCTACAGGCTGCGGTGTTAGTGATAAAACTGTTTTAATCCACTTGAAGCAAATTGGTAAGGTGAAAAAGCTTGAAAGGTGGGTACATCACGAATTGAGTGAAGCAAATCAACAAACGCGAGTTACTTGTGAGCGTTTGGTGGACTAGTGCTGGTGTCGTTCACTACAGCTTTCTTAAATCTGGCCAGACGATTACGGCAGATGTCTATTGTCAGCAACTGCAAACCATGATGGAAAAGCTAGCTGCTAAACAACCGAGGCTGGTTAATCGCTCTAGGCCACTGCTGCTTCATGACAACGCTAGACCACACACTGCACAACAGACTGCTACCAAATTAGAGGAGCTTCAATTGGAATGTCTAAGACATCCACCGTACTCTCCGGACCTTGCCCCAACAGATTACCATTTTTTTTTCGAAATTTGGATAACTTCTTGCAAAGGAAAAAATTCAACTCCGATGGGGCAGTCCAAACCGCCTTCAAAGATTTTATTGATTCCCTTCCGAATGGTTTTTTTAGTAAAGGGATCGATGAACTACCTATGAGATGGCAAAAGTGCATAGATAGCAATGGTACATACTTTGATTAAATAAATATATTATAATAAAAAAAAATCGACTTTATGTTCCTCCCATACTAAACGTTAATTTCATATGTAAGGACCTAATATAAAAAGTAAATAAATTCAAATTGAAAGTGAAAATTGAAAAAACTTATCTTTAATTAATTAATCATCCCTCTGAGGACAAATCTAGTAACTGTGTTCTTAGAACATGCTTTCATATGTAAATATTGTTAAAATATTAAATCAATTTAAAAAAAAAAATCCACTATTAACGGAAGTGCCTTTGATAGAAATAATTTTAAATCTAAAAAACCTTTTCTGAATCTATTTTATGCAAACGACATTTATTAAAGTATAAACCAGGGATTTTTTCTGTCTTAAGCCTGCCAGGTACCTAACTGTACTAACAAAATAAATGAGTAAAATGTAATTATCCAAATGGTTATAACTAAAAAAACATAAAATAAATTGTTTTCGATTTTTTAAAAGGAATATACATCTAAAAGTTTAAGTATTACTTTTAAATAACGTAGTCTTGGCTTTGTGCCTTCATATTAAATGAAATTTTTCCTCAAAATCTAAAAAACGCGAATGAGAAAAATCGAAAAAACAAGCGACATGAAAGGAGCTTATTATCAATCAAATTCATTTTTTGCTGCTCTAAGAAATATTCATTCAGCCCAACAACGGTGAAATCATAAATGTTTTAAGAGTGATTTACATAATTATATAGGGGAGTGGCGGTGCAGTGGGGTATTTAGGGTAAATAAATTATTATACATATATGGAACTCTCTTTTCGGTTAAAGTTTGTAGGTACCCAACAAATTTTCCAAATATTTTTTATTATCAGGCTTGCGCAGTTAGTACATTGAGGCATGAATTAGTTAAACGTTTCCATACATTTTGAATAAAATATCAAATTAAATACCAATCTGATATTTATTTTGGTATTCAATAATCTGAATAATGTAATATTAATTACATAGAAACATTACGAGAAACATATTATGTACATCGTCATTGGCCCGGTGCCGTATGGACCCGTTTTCATGTCGTTTTCAACATGGGCGTGGTACAAGAAGGAAAGATCGAATGAGTCTGCAATTAAGGAAAAAGTCTAAATGTCAAAATGCTGTGACACATAATGAAATAAGAAAGAAATAAAAAAGGAAATTAAAATTAAAGAATTATGGTTATTATTACGGTCGTTGGACACATTTAAGTGTTTAATAAAACACATAGAGTAGCCGACAAACATCTTGAAATTTTACGGCGTAGTGGGGGGAAGTTTGAGCATGTACCATTCCACCAAAGAGACCCAAATTTTGTCTTCTGCGCATTCCTCCACTACGCCAAAGAATTTCAAGAAATTTGAATCACAGCGGAGATGTAGGCCGAACTGATTATTTCTTCCCAGGTCGTAAATTATATGCACTTTGTTGTGGAGTATTCATTTCTTCTACGAAACTTACAGATTAACTTCTCTGTAAAATATACGGTTCGTATAAAATATCCGTTTTATTGAATACCTAAATAGGAAATAACGTCTAAATTTAAAATAAAGCTCAGAAAATATTATGTTTTGTGTATATTTTTGATAGGTAATACATTTACGAATGGTGTTTATATCATAGCACACGTTACACGTGCACTATTTTAGCAATCATAAACAAAGCCCTAAAAGGGTTTTGTATAAAATAAATAAATGTATATAAAATAATAAGATTAATGCTCCGTTACGCCCCGCTTCCCTCCCGTGCCCACCATATCCGTATATCTTATTATGTATGCGATATAATAAATACACGAATGTTATGTATTTTATATAAATCAGTATTCATTTACGTACTGTATATGAATAAATTATAATAACTTTTCTTCCAAATTTATAAATTAAAAAAAAAAAGTGTTTTTATTTAAACGCTTATAAAATCCTATTTAGTCATGTTATTACTCTGATTATTACGCACTTGTTCAAGAAAGTTAAGAAATCACAACACCTCAAGATACTAACAAAGATTCTTTAACGCCCAACACAGTCAGTATGTATTTGACTGACAAAAGCAGTGTCGGAGTGAGGTAAATCGGGGGTCATGTCAAAATTCTCTTTATGGGTATTACCAGTATGAATGCTGCCAAAATTTAAAAAAAGTGTTTTATCTGTGGTTCTTCGGTCGTTCATCTATGTTTTATCGGTGGCTGGTGTAATATGTATTACGAAATAATAACTCGCATATTAGAAGTGAGATGAGGCTCGGCGCGTTGTCGTCATGCAGTGCTCACTCGTCTCCTCTGCAAATTATCAGTTAAAATACTTTGCATGGACCTGTACGAGATTTTCAGTTCTTCGGCAAGCTTTCGAATAGTCGATCGTCTGTTTGAGCGAATCATTTTTGAGACTTCTTGCATGCTTTCCTCTTATTAAAGAGTTAAGGTTGTTATTACGGTCGTTAGACATATTTAACTGTAACTGGTTGCGAATATTTTATATAAACCGTATGTTTTTCTGAGAAACGATTCTCGACGTTTCGTTGAATTCTCATTCAACGAAATTCAGGTAGAGGGCGGACTGATTACTGCTTTCGAGGGCGTAAATTATATGCACTTTTTTGTGGAGTGTTCACTTCTTCTACAATATAGGTCGCCAGTAATTCAACGAATAATAACGAATAAGCTTTCCTCTGTTTTTGAGAACGAAGGACGTTCCAACATTTTCTCCTCTTGAACAGACTCATTCCGCTTTTAAATCACTAACACCACTTGTAAATACTCTTCATTATCGACATACACTCATTTTATCATTTCATGAGCTTCTTTGGCATTCTTTTGCAACATGAAACAAAACATGCTTTGTTAGAAATCCATGTTGCAGACAGACACGGAAAACATGATTTATTCTCCGGGCTCGAAGTGGTTTGATAGGTCGCAACTTGTTCTTATTTGTCACTATCATTATTAAAGGAACAGGCTACCGGGATCGATAATTCACATCTATGTAGCGTCAGCAGTTGCTGCTATAAAAATTCATTGACCGTATATTTTGATCACACCTCAATGTCCACTCTAAAAATACATTCTAAATATTCGTGAAAGAATTTATGAAATTGGATGAATAGTTTCGGAGATTACCTCCTACACCCAAATTTACAAACTTTACCTCTTTATTTATGATGTAGAAGGTATATAAGTAAAGATAACGTACACTAATAAACAAATCGTAAACGATTTTACAAAATGCAAACATAAAATTTAAAATATTCAAGAACACATTTGTATTTGTGAAATTGTAATTTTTCAGGACAAAGTTCTGTGAAATATTTTTAATTATTAAAGACCAAATTAAAAACCAAATTAATTAATCAATTAGAAAGACATACAGAAAAATCTAATTCACGAAAAAATATTTGGCTACTACCGGGATTCGAAAAGGAGGTGACCCGAGTTCGAATCCCGGTAGTAGCTAAATATTTTTTCGTGAATTAGATTTTTCTGTATGTATTTCTAATTGATTAATTAATTTGGTTATTAAAAATATTTCACAGAACTTTGTTCGGGAAAAATACTTCTTCACAAATACGAATGTGTTTTTGAATATAATATCTCTTGTATCAAGTGTGTGTTCAAATAAAAATGAATTAATTAATTAATTCTGGCATCCATCTATCGGTAGTATTTCAAAGTAATTTGAACTATCGTATCAAAAAGTGGATTGCTCTATGGACAAAAATAAAAATTAATCAATTAATGAGAATTACATATATTCACGGAAATGTACAAGGCTTCTATAGCTTAGTGGTCAGAGCACCGTCTTCAGAAAGAAGGTAACCCGAGTTCGAATCCCGGTAGTAATCAAATATTTTTTCATGAATTAGATTTTTCTGTATGTCTTTCTAATTGATTAATTAATTTGGTTATTAAAAATAAAATTTAAAAGTCAATGCTTTTTTATATGCGCTAAAAACTATTAAAAATCAATTGAACAATAATTTGAGAAGACTTATTTACACCAACCATTTGCAAGTCTGATTTTGGCGTGTGAAAAATTATGTGGACACGTTAGAGAACATACTAAATTTTTATGAAATCATGGCGTGGTGTGAAATGGAGTGTTCGTCTTTATACCGAAGCTTTATTTTCGCCAGACATTATTTCTCGACAGACAATGGCGTCTCTAAGTGAGTTAACATTTTAAAAAAATTCTCCATGCGTCGGAGAATATTTCTTATGCCCTCGGGTTCCAATTTCGTGTTTCGCCCCAGGAGGAAAGATCACTGAACACGGGCCTGCTCACTCGAATAACACCTAGAGATGGGTCGTTCATGAACGAACTGTTCTTTAAGAATAGTTCACTTTACTGAACGAACGATCGGTACTGTTTACTTAAGTAAACTAGTCGTTCACTAGTTCAGTAGATGAAAAATAAATCATTCATGCAATTCAGCTAAAATTTTTGGAAATGTAATCTTTTAGGCAGCGAACAGTATGTTGTCGTGATCTGATCGACATTTTTTCGAATTAGTATGTTTTTCGACATATTTTTCATGGCGAGCTATTTTTGTAGTAACCAAATTTTATTTTGGGGAAAAATTTTGTTCTTCAATATATCGATCTATTTTTTTTCTGGTGACCTTTTTTTGGTCTTTGAAAACATATATAGAAAAAAAGATTGTAACTGATTGATCAGTTTACTTTACAAAAATTCAAATAACTACTGAACGATTTAAAATGAACGGTTCATTTGACTGAACTATCTGGTGAACGAGTAGTTCAGTGAACTGAACCAACTTTCCCATCTCTAATAACACCTACTCTGAATCTTCAACGTCAAGTCACCTTGAAGGGATGTTTTGAAGAGCCTTCATTTTAGTTATTGGGATTGTTTCAATATTTGATATTTCGATTTGGATCAAAAGTGTTTTGCAAACATGGCGATATTGTATGATGAAAGCTTATTCAAGTCTCCTCTGTATTAACACAATTATGAAAATATTTGTTTTATCCGAGTTTTCTGGCCTATTCTGCAGTTCGTTTGTTTAATAAATTAATTTGTAATGATTTTAATGTTTTAAAAACAGGTGAAACTTGCAGATATTAGAATTAAGAAATATTTAAGTTATGGAAACGATTAATGGAAAAAAATAATGTTGCGTGTTTGTACGGATGTTTATTTCTTCCCGGAGATAAGCTCCGGTAGCAAGTGAAGATGTATTTAAAATTTTGTGTACCAAATACATTGAATTGAATTAAATATAAAAGTAAAATCAATTAAAAGTTAGTAGCATGATGATTTGTAATTTTCTGTGGGGTTCCAGCTCTTATATATGTATACTTCCTCTCTACAAAAATTTGCTTACGCTGCATTATCTTCGTTTGTTTTGTTCTTAATCCTTCTTCTTGTTATTAAGTCAATTAATTTTTGATATTCGATATAATTTACGTTAATAATAGTGCAAAATTTTACAGAAGAAAACCGAGAAATGTTGAAAAAAATGTCAACTTTCAAAAAACTTCCCTCCTTGTCAAATAAGCATAGTTTTTGTGCAATCTACCTGTAAAGTATTGTGGACTATATCTGATACAACCTGTATATATATTTATTATCTGTTAGAATTGGTCTGAAAATGATTTTGTATATTTCGGTGTTCCTAAACACCTGTCGAGATTTTATTCATTTTTAGACAGTACTTTGGTTTCTTAGATTTATATTTGTTATTTCGCTCCATAGTCTATATATAAATTGAATACTTAAAAGTAACAAACAAAAAAAAATATAAGCACATTTATTTGTGTGATAAGTGGATAATACGTCAAGCTTTTTTTTTTAATATAATTTATAATTTAATATGATTTATTTTATTCTTATCAATTAAAAGTATTATTAATTCATATATTTTATTCGCTGAACCTTTACAAAAAGAGTAACTCTTTTGCTAGGAGAGGGACTTACACTTCACATAATTACTATATGTGTTTAAAAAATTATTTAATTTTAATTATTTTTTGTAGTGTTCATTTAACTTCTTTTTTATTTGTTTGATCTTAGTTATCTTTTTAATTTCTGTAGGGAGGCTATTGAAGTTCTTTTCTCTTCCGTAATAAATGTAATTTTGCTTATTTTTAATTTTGAAATAATATAAAGATCTTATGGATGTGTTTGTTTCAAATTTTGTATAAATATTTTCTTTAATGATTTGTATAATATAAATTTGTAAAAGTGTTTGTGTTGAGAGTGTTGATTTTTTATTTTGAAAACAGTAATAACCATGCAGGGCTATATTCCATAAAAGCCTTGCAGGAATTCCGAATGCAATGTTTTCCACTTAGTATTGAAAGGTTTTTATTATTTTATTTGACTCGTATTAAAGATAATGAATTTTTCACAATCGATATAAGTTACTGTAATGATAGTTCAGCGTTTTGTTAAAAAAAGTCAGAAATATTGAAAAAAAATGCAAATTTAGATGTCGCATACACCCATAACTATTGACATATAAGATCATGGTTGTTTGAACATTTACGACTCATAATTAAAGCAGGAATATAGTCTTGCCAGGTTATTATTTTTTTCTGAATAACCTTGTATTTGCATTTTCTCATTCTTATTATAACACCGAGGTGCTTAATTATTTTTTTTATTATTTTTTATTCATATAGCTATAACTATAAAAACAAGTAGCGCATGAATTTTAAATTTTATTGTTTGAGGACATTATTTTTGACAAAAAACACCCCTAAATCATCCGCTTCTATTATCTTAAGGTCTCGTAGACGCTGACGAAAAGTTTTCCTCCCTCTTCCGAACCGGTTTCGGAAACGCGAGTACGGCCATTGAGTTTCTGTCCTAAAAGCCAATAAAATATTTATGTCCGGGCAGTAAAATCTTGCTTTATCGTTCTGAAAACAATAACATAAATAACGCAGATGATTATGAAGGTAACAGATTTGGGAGCTGAAGGGGTATATTGTGTGGCCTTCTGATGGGCCCACGGAGGCATGGTACAATCGACTTTTTATAACTTCGGGTATTAGCCGCTAGCGATGGCATTATAACCGGTGACATACTACCTAGTGATGCAACAAATACTACTTTCACGAATATCAAACCTACTATTCAGCGAATACGAATATCAATCATACTATTCGGCGAATATGAACACGAATACGAATATCAAACCTTATATTCGGGGAGTACGAATACGATTAATTCAACCAGGTAATAAATAATACACCATTGTTCTTTTTACTAAGAGAATTAATAATTAAAATTTACCACCGGCAAATTTTTGTTCAAAAAGCATAACATTTTTGACTTCTCAGGCATAAGGCGTTTTTTTATCCGTTTGTACATTCCCAGCGGTCGAAAATAATATTTCTGAAGCGATAGTAGACGGATTTAATGAAAAATACTTCTGGGCCATTTTTTTCAGCTTAGGAAAATACATATCTTTATGCCAGAAAAGCAATGGATCAGTAGAAGGTTAGATATTGGGTTGTTTTATATATTTTATAGTGAGTCCCTGAACAAAACAAAATAAACTCTTCTCAATGGACCGACTTTGTTTTAGGACGAGTTCACTAAAAAGTCATGAACACAAACCGATATCTTTATTCTTTATAACAAAAACAAACAAATAACGTTATATTTAAATTTAACTTACCATATAGGTTGCTTACAAATCTAACCCCTAGATCTTTAACATTCGATGTTTTCTCATATTTTGATCTTTCATTTTGTAGCGAAAAAATAGAGTTTTTTGGGCCCTAGTGAAGGATACAGCCGAACACTTGGAAACATTAAACAAAAGTTTATTTCATCTTCCTCATTCACATATATTTGATATATCTGCTTAGAGAATATGAAAATCGTCCTAAGTTGTGTATAAATGTATAAAAAAAATAGTACAAAACAAAGCGATGCGCATAATATTGAAGTGTAACAGGAGATCAAAAAATAACAAAAATGTTGAATGCTGAATTTCGCTGTCAAGCGCGCTAAAACAACAACAGTTTACTTTCACGCGCGGTCTTATTTATATCTGGCCAATGCTGGTATCGAAACTTCTAGGCGTTCCCAGTGTTTAGAAGAACTTTCTAGTGATTTCCAGGCTTTTATAGATGTTTCTAGAATGTTTTAGATGCTTCCCGAAAGCCATAGATTGCACTACGCCGTTATGGATTTTTCGATAGTGTTGTGACGACTTCAAGCAACTGTCAATTGACAGGAGTGCGTAATTCTTTTTAGACGTGCTACAGTATTGCGCTATAACGAGTACGTCTCGAAACCGGTAGACTAAAAATCTCCGTATTTGATTATATATTAACAAAACTAACGTTTTGATCTTATTCAGTCTACTTGGTTACCTCTACTGCTAGCTGAAGGTTTTACTACCACGTATCATACAGTTTTGGTACAAGAAATACATTGTTAACTGGGTACAGTTTTGCCTCGGTTGACACGAAAATATAAATAAATAAATTGTCACGTGTTGTGTATGCGGGAGGAATTAATGAAAACGCTAGAATTTAATTGATGAATTATAAAGTAATGATAATAAATCAAACGTACAAAGACACTTAACACTATTTAACTTAACGCTATTATTTAAATAAAACTATTTCGTAATTTATCACTCGTAAATAGATACTAATTATCGCTTTAACACTTCACATTCACTATTCACTAGAATATTCCATCCAATTTCCACACGTATTATTCGCTTCAGTTTATTTCGCTACGTAAAAACTTTGCGCTGTCGAATTATCGCTCGGTTGGCCACCCTGACCTCCACAACCCGCGGCTGCCTTCGCGTTGGTTTCGCTGTCAAGCGCGCTAAAACAACAACAACTCGCGCGCGGCCTGGCCCGTATTTAAATCTGGTATTTATATTTTTCATAATCGATCTAAGTTACTGCAATAACGGTCAAACTTTTTACAAAAAATAAGTAAGAAATATTGAAAAAAATGCAAACTTTGATATTTTTAGACTCATAACATAGGCAGAAATATACCGAACAGCTCCGCTGCTAGCTCTGGTACACCCCGTATAAACTAGCTTCGTCTCTGTGAGACTTCTATGATTTATCCTTAACTCACTAACTAACCATCACGCCGTTTCCCCGCAGGGTAGGCAGAGGTTTGAACGCCGCACACTTCTATCCTGGTATACCACTTTTGCTTCGGCCACATACATACATATTCTCATTCAAGTTCTACAGTTGTTGCGGCTTTTAACGAGGCCATCCTCAAACACTTGTTGTATCTGGTCATGCCAGGTCTTTCGCGAACGCCCTCTATTCCGGTTGCCTTCAACACTCGCCTTATACATTTTCTTAACCATCCTTTCCTCGTTCATACGTTCTACATGACCAAGCCATCTCAACACTCCTCTCTTTATTTTATCTACTACACTACAGCCAGCATTGCATTCACGTCTAATTTGTTCATTCCTTACTCTATCGACCAAAGATTTTCCACACAAGCGTCTTAGTGACTGCATTTGCGGTTAATTAAATAAATCTCTGGACCTCGAGCTGATTGATGGCAGTAAAAGCATGACCATAAATGCTTCATGAATATGCAAGTGTAATAAACGTGACGAGATAATGTGTATGTTTTCGGGACATTTACGAGCCTCTCCAATTCGGAGCTCGACCGTGAGCGGCGTACCGCGGTCGGCCGCTCCGCCCTTTCAAGCGCCCGGGGGTCTCTTCGTATCGCCCGACAATTATTCATATTTTCCCGACCTAAATGATAAAATTTCCCCCCCATACTCGTTTATCTTTAAACGTGAAATAACAAAGCTGGTATTGGTATTGTGTTTTATAGCGTTACTTTTATTTGAATTGACAAAAAAAAAGATACGAACGAATCACAAAGCATAAAAAACTAACCCATAAAAACCAAGTTTTTACAATACTTCCACTATCGTTTTCGGGTTTCGTGTCTACCAGATGCGTTGGAGTATTTTAATACAACTTACCGGGTTGTATGAAAAAACCATTAAAAATTTGAAAAATCCAAAATTATACTATGATTATTAATTTTTTTAACAAAAATTTTGTAGATCTTCTTGATCGTCGCCACGAGTCTGCTTGCAAAGTTTCAGCTCGATTGGATCACGGGAAAAAGATTTAAAATCGACTCGTGGCGACGATCAAGAAGATCTATCAAATTTTCGTTAAAGAACATTAATAATTATAGTATAATTTGGGATTTTTTTTAGTATATTGTTTTTTTCATACAAGTTGTATGGATATTTCAGCGCGTATGGTAGACGCGAAACCCGAAAATGAGAAAGGGAGTATTGTAAAAATTTGGTTTTTATGGGTTACTTTTTTAAATTTTTTTTATTGCAAACCGAGTCTCTTTATGTAAAAACAAGTCTTTTTGTAACAAAGCGCGATTTATTTACAAAGACGTTATACTTACTTTTGACCTAATAATATATTTTATATATATGTTTTTAAGCATATTGTAGTATATATGTTGAATAATTTGGAAGAATATCATGTGTGTGGGGAATGAAAACAAGAAAAATTAATGCATAATTAATTTATAATATAATGAATTCGAGATTTTATTGAAAACACTATAAATTTATAGGAAACATGATTTTGAAAGGGATACATTAAATCTAGAATGTATCCTTTCTCCCTTGGATAAAACGCCCGGTTCGAATCCCGGCAGCAGCCAAATATATTTTCGTGGATTTTATTTTTCTGTATTTCTTTCTAATTGATTAATTAATTTGGTTTTAAATTTCGCATAACTTTGTTCTAAAAAAAATGCAATTTCACAATAAGAATGTGTTCTTGAATATAATACGATTTGCTTTAGCTGGGTATGATGAAAATGTGCCATGTATAAAGTTAATACGGACTAAATGAAAAAAAAAAAATATTTGAGAAGGAAAAAAAAATTTAAACCTAATTTTTAAAAAAATTATATTATTTAATATAGTCTGCTGTTGATATTAGTGACTTGATTGTAATTTTGTATATCACGTTCTATAGAAGTTCTCAATGAAATTTATTTCGGTCACATTTATATATATATATATATATATATATATATATATGTTTCATTATTGAGGCTGGCAACTACTTTTGAATTGTCGAAATCTATTTTATGATTCTCCATTAGAGAGAATCTACAGAGAGGCAATTGAAATAAATAAAAGAAATAGTAATATAATGAACAACAGAGACGATAGCATTCGACTTCCGACCGCATAGAGTAACATTCGTAATAATAATAATCAAATTCCTAATACAAATAATATTAATAATAAACCGCATATCGCGATGGAAACACCGAAGCAATTAGAAAATCCAATCTTTTCAACATTGTATAATGACGATAGTAAAGTACATATACGGATTACTAGAAGCCGAGCAAAACTCATTAGCAGCGTCGCTGGAGAAACCCACTCCTCCACAAACGTCTGACGCAGAATTTCTCAAACTTTCACTTGACGGTGAGCTCCGGACCCAAACGGTTGTACGCTTTTTGGAGAAGCAGCTAATCGACAAGGCGCCCTGAAGATGAGCAGTGAGATCTGTTCGAAACGTCGGCAGACGACTGGTCCTGATGACCAGAATTTGACGCGGGTTACCCCCAAAGTAGTTAGAACTAACACATATTGTACCCGTGAAAGCCTTCGATTTAACACACACATATATATATATATATATATATATATATATATATATATATATGTATATCAATTATTCTTTGTATTTTTTGTCAATCTGTAGAAGCCTTCTCTCGGAGGCTGTATATAATTTAGAAAATTCTAGAACTTTTTTATGATACAAGTCAATTTTTGTTGATGTCACTAAGGGCAGGCAGAAATCGCTCGGAGAATTTCCGCTCTATTAAACCGTAGATGAAATAGCAGATAGTGATACTTTAAAAGGCTGACGTCAGGGGGTAGCTAATCTTACGAGGGGTTGAATGTAAACAAAACAAATTGAGTTCCATTCCCAGCCTGATATCTGCGCCCGTAATCCTCCAGGACTTCAGGATACGGGAGACGAGTCCCGTGGGATGCCTTGGGATAACACCACACTTGAAACATCAACATTTAATATTGAACTGAAAGTAAAACTAATATTGGATGGTAACAAACCGACAGAAAAATATACAGGTCTTGGCGTTGAAAGTAAAATAAAGAAACAAAAAAAATACTATTCATTGCCTTGTACGTCACATTAGTCAGAAGTAGGGAATGCAATCCCGATCCCGCGAGATCGGGATCAATCCCAAACTGAAAAATCGGACGAGATTATCGGGATTATCGGGATTGATCAGCATTTTTAATGTTTTGTATGTTTAATTGTATATGACTATAGAGCTTTTAGTAAGTACTAAAAATTTATGTTCATATCACAATCAAATAATGAGAATAACTTTGAATAATATTTGCTGTATTTTATTAACCTAACTTAGTAATAAAAATTACTACTATAGCTGGACCGCATTCAAAAGAATGTGCGCAAAAAATACGTATGTTGTTACGATGCAAAAAATGAACACAAAATAAGTTCAGAATATTTTGAGTTTGTTCAAATCTTTCAGAACAGTGCTGGATTTATGTCACAGAGACATTATTTAAAATTTAAAAAAACATTTAAAAAAAAAAAAAATGTAGATTTTCTCATTAGCGACATCTGTGGGGATTTAGGGGAATGAAAATGGCTTTGTACAGGCCGCATGGAAAAGGCGCTTACAACTCATATATGAAAGCTCTCCACGCAATTTGAACATATATACAACTTCCAAAAAATGAATAAGCATGGTATATTCTATCATGGGTGGAAATGGCGAATGTTACAATTGTGTAAAGTGATCACTTAAGCCAACCATAAAAAGACAGGTCATAAGTCCTGTGTACACCCAAATGACTTCTATACCTACTTTCCCATAATTAATACAGTTTCGTCTCTGTGAGATATCTATAATATACACTAATTACAAAATAAGTTTTTCTAGTAAGAAAGTAACCTTTTTTAAATTATAAAATATATATTTATTTGGAATATCATACTGAGGTTTGTAATACGGCTTGCCAGGCAATTTAAAGCAAGAGGAATATGTTGATAGAATATCAAATTGTAAACAATACCAATGAGGTGTACCTATAATAAAAACTTGGTTTTTATGCGTTAATTTTTTATCATCAACTTCATCATCATCATTCCATTATTTATATTTGAACTTAATTATTAATATTTGAACAGATTCAAAATAAAAATTCTTTATTTAAAACGTTGTCAGTTTGATACTTCACCTGTGGATGAGAGATTCTGTTTCTCTTAAAACTTAGTAGTGAAAAAAAAATTAATCTCAGGTAGAGATAACTAAGTTGCAATTATTTAATATCTATAATAATATATCACTATACATAATAATTATTTAGGTAGGAAGTAATTCAATTCACGTCACATAACTACGAAAAAAATGAACTGTTGAATGAATTTTTTTGCCGTTGTATTTAGTTGATTTTTTAATATAATTGACGTTATGTAAATAATTACTTTCTCGATAATTCCGTGTTATTTTGACCGGTTTATAATAATAACCTTGACGCAAAAAGTTTATGGCCAAATTCAACACGAAAACTGATGTTCGACCATAACTCCGTAATACCAAAACTTTTAAACATTGGCAAGATGGCATTTTAAAAATTCAACATTTTTCCGGAACACTCGGTATGAGTTCAGCCCTAAGATTTAGATTTGAAAAACCTCTCCCCTCATAAATGTAGGTGCGTTTTACGCTAATGTTCAAACAAACTTTGCCTTCTTTTTTGTACTCCACGTTCTATCCGAGGATGGCTATCAGCATTGAGATCTTTTCTAAGGATGCCGTGGCGTGAAACATCACAATGGAATTGCTTACGTTTAGCCTACTAAGTTTTTTAGCCAGGAACCTCGGCTCCTTTTGTCGCTTATTTTTACTTACATGAATTCTGCCATTTTTTTTAATGTTCTTTTATTTTTAATCAAGATAAATTATTATAGAAATCTCACAGAGGCAAAACTATTTATATGAGAAATATTTATGGAAGTATATTATAGATATCTCACCGAGACGAAACTGTATTTCTTATGGGAAAGTAGGTATAGAAGTTATTTGGGTGTACACAGGACTTATGACCTATCTTATGGTTGGCTTAAGTGATCACTTTACACAATGTAACATTCGCCATTTCCACCCATGATAGAATATACCATGCTTATTCATTTTTTGGAAGTTGTATATATGTTCAAATTGCGTGGAAAGCTTTCACATACGAGTTGTAACCGCCTTTCCATGCGGCCTGTACAAAGCCATTTTCATTCCCCTAAATCCCCACAGATGTCGCTAATGAGAAAATCTACAATTGATTTGACCAAATGACTTCTATACCTACTTTCCCAAAAGAAATACAGTTTCGTCTCTGTGAGATATCTATAATATACGTTAATTGATTAATAATGTCTCTGTGACATAAATCCAGCACTGTTCTGAAAGATTTGAACAAACTCAAAATATTCTGAATTTATGGAAGTCTTTTTAGCGTGACCCAGGGCTTACCATCGTGTATGAGCTAGCTTAAGTGATCGCTTTACATAATGCAACGTTCGCCGATTCTACCGTAAGGACACCCACACATTGTCAATCGCAGCTTTAATTGGAAAGGATTTTATGTGAAATTATAGTATTTCATATTATTATATACAATATATGTGGGGTATAAAAACAAAGGTCGTAATATCCAAAAAAAAAAATGTTGTGAATGCAGTCGCCAAAGACTGCTTATTTAAAATATAATAAATTCTAGATTTTATGTATTTATTCCTTCCACGATCATGTTTTCTATACACTTGTAGGCTATTTTTCCTATAAAATCTCTAATTGAGTACATTAAAAATTAGTAATCCTCGATGGTTAAATAATATTTTTTTTTGGACATTGCTGGCTGCGTTTGCTTTTATATGCTACCACACATGTATGACGTCAGATGTGGAGTATAAAAGTAATGGCAGCAATATAAAAAAAAATATTGTCAATGCGGTCACCGAAGATTACTAAGTTAATGTATCTATCCCTTCCAGAATCGTGTTTCTTATAAATTTAGTCTATGTTTTATATAAAATCTCGAATTCAGAACATTCTAAATTAATAATTCTCGATGACTGCATTAATTTTTTTGGATATTGCTGTCTTTATTTTTATACCCCATATTATACTTCCATATAATAATATAATAATAATTCTCCATAAACAAGGGTCCCAGAAAAGGTGGCGTAGATACCTTTGAAAATGATGAAAGAGTGACTATCAAGGTACATCTTCTTAAAATGGAAAGGGTGGTGGGTCACTTCATTCATTCTGGGACAAACAGCAAAATTATTGTAGACAGATTGGATTTTATTGCAAAATGCAAAGCAATATTGACATATTTTCAGAATTTAAACCAAAATTTAAATTTAACAAAATGTTATTACAAAAATCAGAGTGGCCTCCTTGTGTGATTATTTACCTTTGTACATTCCGATCTCATTCCATTGTGGATATGAACGACTTCATCCGAAAACGTAGTTGATGCGTATACCAGCCGCATGTTGACTAATACTTAAAAGATTATTTGAAGAATTATTTGATGACAATGATTTTGTTATGTATTGAATAATATTTCATTTTATTTATGCGGTAGATAGATAATAATGATTTTTATAATAAATTATCATCATCTTCATCCCCTTTTCCTAGTAGGGTCGGGGGCCCAAAGACTCGACAAAGTGCTTCCATGATCCCCTGTCTTGCACTGCTTCTGTACGAGTCAACTAGTCTAGACCCATTCTGTTTTCATACACATTTTTCTGTTGCCTCTCCCAGCTTAATATGGTCGACCTATCGGCCGTCTTCCTTCCAGGAGGATTCTTCTTGGTATATAATAAAATCTATAACAAGAAATATTATATAAAGAAAATATAATAAACTAAATCTTTATTATTACATTTTAATGACATTAGCTCGAGCTTATGGGAGGAGTATTTATAAGCCAAATAAAAGTACAAATGTAGAAACCATTTAGAAGTAGAAATTTTTATTATACAAAAAATATTTGAGACGTGTGGGCAATGTTACAATACATCGTTGTCCAAAATCAAAGATTTGACTTCTTTCTTAAACTGATCGTATTTTAAAAAGTTTCTTTCTTGAAATTTGTTTTTGCGACAACAATGTTTTGTACCATTTAACTCCCAAGTATGTATGTATAGTGAAGTTGTGCCACGGTGGTTCTTAAAGTTGGTATCTTTATTTGCCCTTTTATCCTGTCTATTAATAATACTGCCTAAGGAGTGGGATTTACTTATAAAATATTCTTTATTGGTTTGGTATAGGGAGATAGTTTTGTATATTTTTGTAAATGGTGGTACATTTAATTGTTGAAATATATTTACAGTAGGATAGTCAAAAGGTGTTTTGAGAGTCATTTAAATAATTATTTTTTGTATTATGATTAATCGTTGTATGGTGGACTTATAAGCCCCTCCCCATTCAATAATACCATACTGTAAGATTAAGTATATATAGAATCAAGTTAAATCATTGTTTCCCCAACTTTCCTAGGGAAAGGGGATCAAAATGATGATAATTAATAATCACAAAATCTCTGGTGAACCGCAAGCGAAATTGGAAAAAGGTTTATTACAAAACACTTTTTTTACGAATACGCACTGCCCGAAGCTCTGAAGGTAGCAGGATGACCCAAAAAGCTTTCGGGGGTTCGCTGAAACTGATTTACCGTGTGTGTCTAAGGGAATATTTACTAAATCCGTTTTATAGAATCAACCCGCCGGAAAGATCCTCATTGGTCGAAGGTTGTATATCTCTTTCCACACATTTCGAGGGTCATGTTAAAATTTTTAGGATCCAGATAACGTGCTGATTTTTTTTTTCAATATGATTACATATTTTACGATGTTGAAAAGGATGAAATCTGTTACTTGTAAATTTATACATTCTGTACCATGGAAAATTGTGAAATGTATTAGGCGTTAACATAAAAAGTCAAATTTTAAAATGTGTACAAAAAATAAAATAAATTGATAAATGTAGTACCTCATTCGAAACTTTTCTAAAAGATTTTGTGTTTGATTTTACGTAACATTCATTATTTCATCTAAGTGCAGGCCTTCAAAATGGAATTTTAAGAAGAATTTCGATATCTCCTTCTGAGTTCTTTGAATCAAGGCCGAATGGTTTTGTATCGCAGAAGCATCGAAAAAGTGTTGGAAAGTTGTAAATAATAAAAGGAAATTGTAAGTTGGTGTATAGATGCAAAAGCGCCATGAATCCTAATATGAAGCATATGAATCCTCTATGGATAGTGGCAATTTTGCATCAGTTTGCCACAATTTATGTTCTTCTTCTTCAGCCTTCATCTCTGCACTGCTGGATACAGGCCTCTTTCATACCCTTCCATCCTTCCTTGTTATTTTCTAGTTATAGCCATTTCTTCCCCTCCACGGCGGCTATATCGTCGGCCCATCTCTTTTAAGGTCTTCCAATACCTGTTTTATTCTCCGAAGGTTTCCACTTCAGAACTCTGAGAGTCTATCTTGTAGCATTCTGCTTTGTAACATGCTCTGCCCATTGCTATTTTAGCTTACACGATCCATGATATCCACAACTGTAGTTCTGTGCCTAATTTCATCATCATTTAACTAATTCTATTTATGTTAATACAATCAATTTATGTTATTACCCAACAAATAAATTTAATTCGTAATCTGACTCAACTGGTATTATGTTCAGTCTTAGAATACGTAAAAAAAGAGAGGTAAATATCACATCATGCAGCAATCAGAGTTAGAAAATTTTCTTCTTCTTCTTATTTGGCGAACTAGTGGACTACAGTGTACTAGTGGAAAACATTTACTAGAGAACGTAATCCATTTCTTGCATAGCAACCTTTGTTCCGATCTGCTAAGTACTCACATACTGTTGGGGCAAAATCCCTTGATAATGTTTCGGTATATAATGGAGTTCTGCCACCTTCTCTGATGTTTGGAATTGAAGCCAGGATTTGGCAAAAAAAGAACGAAAGTAGACTGTATGCGGTAGAAATGTAGTCGCTTAGACGCGTGTGTGAAATATTTGTACGATAGAATAGAGAATGAACGAATTAGAAGTGAATGTGCTGAGATGGTATGGCCTTGGCCAGAATGAGTGAGGAAATGATGGTAAAGAAAATTTATGAGGCAGTGTTGAAGGCAGCAGACACAGAGGGCATCCGCGAAAAACCTGGCATGACCAGATATGTAAATCAAATACTGGAAGATGGCCCTGTTAGAAGCTTCAAAAACCGAAGAGCGTACATTGGAAGATGTATGAAAGTGGACAAAGCAAAAGTGATGTGCTAGGATAGAAAAGTGTGTTACCTATTCTTCTGGCAATAGTGTAATGATTAATTAGTTAGTTATGTAGTTAATTAGATTAGCCGACTAATATTTTTTGATTTCATAATTTAATTATTTATTAATAATAAATGCTCTAGTGGTCTTTAACAGTACAAGAATATTAAAAAGATTTTTATATACCTAAAATATAACACGTTTTACAGTAAATAATTAAATTAATAACATAAATAGAACATTTTAAGAAAAATGAACAATATATATATATATATATTATATATATATATTACATAAACGATGATTAGTACACAAGCAAACAGTAACAATTAAAGACCTATAAAATAAAGATAACTAAACCACTTTACGAGATAAATAAGACAAGAACATAAAATAAACCAAAAAATAAATATAAAAGATAAAAAATTTAAAACGAAAATGAACAAAAATTAGGATACCTTAAAATGAATAAATACATATATAATTCTTGGGGAACAAAACATAAATAAAAATTCAGTCCATTAAACTGTAATTAATTTTATTGGTATATTCTAATTCTAAGTAATTCTTTAATTCGGGCATGCTCCTACAACAAAAAATATCTACAAATTCCGAAAATATGTTTCCAAGGCGATGCATGCGTGTTAACGGTGAATTTTATGCATAGTTATTCCTGTGGGTCCTACAAAGAAAACTTCGTGGTGCCTCGTTTGTCTTGGTATATTATACGAGACCATCTGAATCAGTTCAGGTCAGTCCAACATACTTTTAATAATTTGAAATAAGAACGCTTTGTCGCTGACATCTCTTCTGTATGATAATAATCTGTTCTATTTATTACATTTTTACGTCTCACGGTTAACACTGTATATTACCAAGCAAACGATCGTAAATTTCCGTTAACCCTGTGATCACAGTGCGAACGCTATTTTTCCATGTCAGTGGTTCGGTGTACAATAAGCAAGTATCTTTACATTTTGCCCACCAAATCGAATAAATCATATCGGTTTCGTATTTTGCGTGAGCGCAGACAAACATTCCGATGAACCGAAATTCACCAGCGGAATATGAAAATCAGGCCTGATCCTAATACCTAATGATCGAAACATTATTATTTTTATCTTTTCCAAGGAAAGCCTTCCAGAGTGCGGCTCGGGGTAAATCGCTCGAGATCAATTGCCTGAAACTTAATCGCTCGAAATCAATTGTTGGAAATTTCGTTAAAAATGGCCCAGATAAAAACGTTGAATGGAATAAACGAAAAGCAGGGTGTGAATTTGAAGATCAAAGTAAGAAACAAAGACCAGAATTAGTTTATCTCGGTTGAGTAAGATTAAATTAGGCACCCAAAATCTACTTAATAATACCTGTTAATTCTGGTACCCCTATCAATTCTCACAATTTTTTTTTAATATTGTCAGGTCACTGTCACTGTACGCCTTCACATCGTCACTCGAGAATTTTCCACTTGTCACACTAGTCCGCTATTATAACACTCCTCGCACGCAGGTAGGTACTCTGGTACTTTGTTTCGTTGGTTGATTGTATTCACACGGAACGCCTGCTGAGTGTTTAAATCATTTATCTTTGGTTTGCTTCACCATAGTTATGATTAAAAAAGTTGTCGTACGTCAGGATATTTCCTGTATAAATTGCCCACATATTGACAAATTTTGGTCGTTAATCTATATGAGCCATAATTTAAAATAGCCGCTATGGGTGCATTAAAATAAATCTTTGGTCGATAGAGTGAGGAGTGAACTAAGTAGAAGCGAATGTCATGCTGGCTGTGGTATGGTAGATATTATAAAGAAATAAGTGCTTAGATGGTTTGGTCATGTAGAACGTACGAGCGAGGAAAGGATGGTTAAGAAAATACTTGGGGCGAGTGTTGAAAGCAACAGGAATGAGGCTTCCACGAAAGATCTGGCTTTATCAAATACTACAAATATCGGAGGATGGCCTTGTTAAAAGCACAACTGTAGAGCTGCATGAGAAGATGTATGGACGTAGCCGTACCAAAGTGGTGTGCCAAGATAGAAGAATATGGCGTTCTATCCTATTGGTTAGTTAGTTGAAATGATGGCACAAAGTTAAAAAAATATGTTTAGAGATAGCTTAGAGTCAAAAGTTTCACCCGTAAATACGGTTCAAAAGAAAAACTACTGAGTTGGGGTAAGGGCAATTGATTTCTTCCAATTTACTTAAAATCAAGAACTATATTAACCCTTTTCAAATTCCTTTCGGACGCAAAAACCATTCATCCCCTTCTCGCTCGCACCCTGCGACGTCTGCGTGTCCAGCCCTCGCACGCCTCCATTTAGCTGTGAGGTATCTGCGTATTCCACCCTTAAATAATTTGCCAGTCACCCTGAGCTGGGCCCGCCTTATCGAGTCGGCAATCGTTTTAATATTTTGGAACTCGAGACCGTTCCCCAGATAATGGAGCGTGATACGCCGAAAAATATGTAAAACTGGAAACAATTTGAGTTCTTTTGTAATAAACAAACTTTTCATAGCAATCATAAAAGGAAGTCGGATATTTACTTTCCGATATTTATGGAACCGAAAATTCCGAAGCCGAACAAGGCACAAAACATTTTTGAAATCGAACAAAAATATTATAGTCGGACTAATGACTTTGGCCCCGAACCCTTTTATTTCTCTTTGGGGTGCTTAGGTGCTGTACACATTTCTAGACATTGAAGTCTAGAAATGTGAAGAGAAAGGAGTCCGACTCTTTATAAAGAAGAGAATACTTTAATACAGTCACGGTGAACGATAAAGGGCGGTTCTTGGATCTACGCCGTGTAAACAGGCACAGTTCCAGGGAGATCAATTTTCTATGCAAAGAATAATCGTCTTTAAAACAAGTCAATCGGGATAAAGGTTAGACCCAAAACCACCCAAGAACAACATTAACTGACTTACCTGATGGCTGAATCTCCTTGCACAAAACTGCAGCCCTGGCCAACACAAAACTAATCTTCCTCCCGTGAGATTATTTATTTTAATTTCTTGAATTCAAAAGAGCACTACACTTGTAGGTAATTTATTTATTTATTTGGAAATAATAATAATAATAATAGTATTTGGATAACTTATATAGCACCGTTTTTGCGAATACAATTTCAATTTCAATTTCAATTTCAATTTAATTTCAATTTCAATTTCAATTTTTATTCAATTTCAATTTTTATTTATTACATAATATGGACATTACAAACATTATGTTCAATGCATACATATTATTAACTTACATCTAAAAATATACATATACACATATACATAAACACATATGTATACATACATACACATATACATATACATATACATACATACATACACACACATATACATATTGTGTATTAAAATACTAATTTATTATTAAACAATTAAAAGTGACCTGTACAATCTGGTCAAAGGTGTAGGAGAATCCTGCTTCGGAAAACCCCCTCAGACACATGGAATATATCAATATCCAAAGCGATCTTGTTCAGCATAGCTGTAGCTTTTCCAACAGGCATAACCATCGGCAGGTTGGTCCTGTATATTGGAATGTGAAACAATCTATGCTGACGATGTCTAAGGTAATTATCAGGAACATACAAACCAATGCTCTGCATAATTTCAGTATTGTCGATCATACCGCGCAACAATCGATAAAAATGTGTAATCAAATACACATTCCTTCTAGTCTCTAAACTATTGTAGCCAAGCATACCCTGGAGAAACTCGGTTGGGTAAAGCCAAGGATAATGCCCGTACTCTCTCATGTAGAGATATCTCAGAAACTTCTTTTGGACTTTCTCCACCATAAGAGAGTACTTGCTCTCATGTGGCCCCCAGATCATCGAGCCACTCTCGAGTCTACTCCGCACCAAGGAGTTGTAAAGAGTTCTCAGTACGCGGGTATTCTCGAAAACCCTGGCAGTACGCAGAACAAATCCTAACATTCTCAGAGCATTACCACTGATCGTCTCTATGTGATCGTGAAATGTCAGGCTGCTTACAAATTTAACACCTAGATCTTTAACATTCGATGTTCTTGTCAGATTTTGGTCGTTCATTTTGTAGCGAAAAAATAGAGTTTTTTGGGCCCTAGTGAAGGATGTAACCGAACACTTGGAAACATTAAACAAAAGTTTATTTCGTCTTCCCCATTCACATATATTTGATATATCTGTTTGGAGAAGATGAAAATCGTCCAAAGTTGACACCTTTAAGAAAAGCTTTAAGTCATCCGCAAATAACAGAAAGCGCGAGTTTAAAATTACATTTTTTATATTATTGATAAAAATCGAGAACAACAATGGACCCAGGTTAGATCCTTGCGGGACACCCGAGAAGGTATAGAAGCACTCTGACGCGAATAGACCGTAGGAGACGTATTGGTTCCTATTTTGGAGGTAGCTCGCCATAAATTTTAGCATACCATCCGAGAAACCAATCTCATACAACCTTTTCAATAAGACATCATGGTTGACTGTATCAAAGGCTTTGGCGAAGTCATTATATGAACAGTCTACCTGATGTCCCGCGTCCAGAGCATCTCAAGGGCGCTTAACAGATATAAGAAAATGATATATATAAATATATGAGAGTGTAAATAGTTAGTAATTAACATATTAACTTATATCCTAACATGTCTCACATAGAAATAATTTTGAAGTAGTACGTAATAATAATATAAGCGTGTTAAAATAAAATACTTCAATTGTAATAGTAGCGAGTAGAACA
The DNA here is from genome assembly GCA_016648135.1 of Agrypnia vestita. NCBI lineage: Eukaryota > Metazoa > Arthropoda > Insecta > Trichoptera > Phryganeidae > Agrypnia > Agrypnia vestita. The sequence goes on along the minus strand of JADDOH010006659.1, from coordinate 7,418 downwards.
TAATAAAGTAAATAACAATATTAAAGTATAAGTATTACCTAACTTTATTTATATCTTGCATTGCAGTAATGAATCAATATTAAATTATTAATCAAGTATTAATTCAATGTTGCGTCGCAGAATTATGTTCACTTGTGATGTTAGAGACACATGATAGATATCGATGTCGGTGAACAAGTCGTTGTAGACTCGGCACATTCTCACTATGGGGGAGCGTAATCCGTAATTGGTACGAGCTACAGGAATGTGGAAAATGCACTGTGTTCTAGTAGCTCTTGCTGGGACGTGGACGTTGATAAGTGATAAAAGAGGTGGAAAATTAATTTGGTTTCGACAGATCTTATACAAATTAACAAAGTCAAGAGCTGTGCGTCTGTTCTTTATACTTAACTTAAAGCTAAGCGTTCTGATGTATTTCCTTTGTATTTTTTCAAGTTTTTCAATATATATATATATATATATATTATAGTAGGGGTTCCAAATATTAAATGCATATTCGAGGTACGGTCGGATAAGAGTTTGGTACAGGTGCATGTAAATTTAAGGATTTTTGAAATTTCTGTTGAAACGGAGTATAAATCCTGTTATGTTTTGTGCTTTACTAATTATGTTTTCTAAGTGAATATAATGCGGCGGTCTATTCAATATATGTATATTATATATCGCATACTGGCGCGAGCGGATCAAAACACAGAGGTTTGATTCAAAATTAGCGGAAATATATAATATATACATCACAATATGATGGCGAGATTTTCAATTTTTATTATATTTTTTCAAAAAACTAACCCAAAAAAATAAGTTTTTATTACACTCCCTTTCTCATTTGTATTGTTTCCAATTTGATATTCTATCAAAATACTCCTCTTGCTTTCAGATCATTTGGAAAATCTATTCCATGTATATATATTATAATCCTTAAAACTTATATAATATTGAAAACGTAATAATTGGTATAGGGGGGGCACGGTGGCGGCGTCGGCGAAACCGTCTGATCGGACCCATGGCTCGAGTCAGACTAGTTGAAACAGTTTTCGCGCCTTCTCCACGCGTCTGACTCCTTTCTCATTTGTATCGTTTCCAATTTGAAAGAACCGTGAACATTTCGAAAAATCAAAAATATAATTAATTTTTTTTAAATGAAAATTTATTAAATCAATTACATCATCGCCACAAGCCTGCCTGCAAAGTTTGAACTTGATTGGATTACGGGAAAAGGGTTAAAAATCGATCCAAAGTTTTTCCGGCAGACAACAAACAGCAGACGATACGAGTTAAAAGAAAGGGAGTAAAAAAAGGAATGCGATGCGTAAAAATTTTCAGTGTCGATGTTTTAAATTCAGAATGCAAAGTGAATCTGTCGTCGCGTTCCAAGCATCTAGCAAGAGGAGAGTCACTCCGGATGGCCTCAGGTCGAGCAAACATCGCGATTGACATGACAGACAAAAAGACAATAATTGTTTGCACAAACACACGGAATGGCAAACAAAAGGAATTGCGCACTGTCGGAATCTCTTGTGATATATCAAAACACTGTCGAAGGATCGAGAATGGCCTATTGCAATCAGCAGCAATATAAAAAAAATAAAAAAATGTTTTGAATGCACCGATGATTACTTATTTAAAATGTAATTAATCTAGATTTTATGTATCTATTTATTTATTTATTTATTGTTTATTTACATTAGTTAATACAAGATACTAATAACTGCCACACTAGGTAAAAACCTGTTCTTTGGCAGTTATTCTCATATGGTATTTATGTAGTAATAAAAAATGACAATTAACGAATCTAAATCTAAAGAAAATAAAAAAGAAAAGAAAATATACATACAAAATCAAGATAAGAATTTAAAGTAAATCATAGGAATACCTAAATCTAAGAGAAAATAAAAGAAAATACACATACAAAATTAAGATAAGAATTTAAGTACATAGTTACAAAAATAAATATTATATTATAGTATACTTTAAGTTATATGAATCAGTTTTGCCAATTCAGAGGTCAAGGGCGGATCCCTCTATCAATCCCTTCCAAAATTTATAGGCTATGTTTCCTTTAAAGTTTCGAATTCAGTACATTATTAATTAATAATCCTCGATCTGTGATCGAAGATAAAATCGTGCGTACTGCCAAGAAAAGTGTAGAAAAGCTCAAATACACGCAACGCTCAATGGAGAGATCCATGCTTGGAATAAGCCTAATGATGAAATTACGTGCAGAATTCGAGTAGTGGATATCATGGATCGTGAGGCGAAGCTAAAATGGCAATGGGCAGTGCATGTTGCAAGGCAGGATGCTACAAGATGGACTCCCAGAACTCTGAAGTGGAAACCTTGGAAAAATAAAAGAGGCGTCGGAAGACCTCAAAAGAGATGGGCCGACGACAATGACAAAGAAATGGCTACAAGTAACAAACAACAAGGAATGATGGAAGGGTATGGAAGGGGCCTACATTCAGCAGTGAAGAGATGAAGGCTAAAGAAGAAGAAAGAAGAAGAATCCTCGATGACTTTATATATATTTTTTGAAATTGCTTCCTTTGCTTTTACACCCCACAAATTAAGTAATTGCATCAAAGGGCGAAATCACTTTAACTATTGCAAATATAAAATTATTTTTAAAAACTACACATGTATAAGGATAGATTAATTTTATCGCTCTACCTACCTATCCAAAAAAGAGTAACTCTTATGCTTGGGGAGGGAATATTCGATTTAAATATGTTTATATTCGAGTTATATGATAGCTAATACATCTTCTTTTATTATATTCCCTTGTGCATTATGAAGCCTTTTTTTAATCGGTGCTAGTCGTTTTACTTTTGAATTTACTCCATTTCAGTATGCTTGCTTATGTGTGTTTCCCAAGACTGTATTTTTTCTCGAGAATCTTATCTCCTGGTCGAAGGATTTGCGTGACTCATCCATTCCAGATCACAGATGTTCAGATAAAGAGTGATGATTTTCACCCACCACCTGGGAACGAAACTTTGAAGAATAAACTTTTCCTTTAAAGTACGTGGTTACACTGTTGACCCAGATACACGTTACGACTCGGCGGGTAACATAGGTGACATTTCCCCCTATTTTTGACCCCTTTTCCTACCACTGATATATTTTCGATGCAAATCTGTACCGTTCGACCGATCGGACTCAAAATTTGGAAACATATTCTTTAGGACTTGGAGGGTAAGAAGGGTGACATTTATTTCATCCCTATGATTTTACCTCTTCCCCTCCCCTGATATATTTTCGATTCAAATCTATACCGTTCGACCAATCAGACTCAAAATTTGGAAACTTATTTTTGAGGACTCAGCGGCTAACATAGGCGATATTTTCTCCTATTCTTTTACCCTTTCCCCTCTCCCTGAAAAAGCCTAGAAGTAACGAAAGCCTTCTCCTAAACAATAGATTAATCTAAGAGGTTTGATAATCCAGATTTTGGAAATAAATAGCCTGGATCTAGTCCGCCGACATTGTTGTCTTGTTTGACTGGTCGATTCAGTGCGAAGTACGCGCGAGCCGTCAGAAGTAGGGAGGTAATCGTACCGATAAACCTGAGCGAATAATCTACCGAAGTACTTACCTAATTGTTAATACCTAATGTTGGACTGCCCTGAACTGATTTGGATGGTCTCGTATAATATGCCGAGACAAACGAGACATCACGAAGTGTTCTTTGTAGGGACCCACAGCAATAACTATGCATTAAATTCACCGTTAACCCGCATGCATCGCCTTGGAAACAAATTTTCAGAATTTGTAGGCATTTTTCGTTGTAGGAGCATACCCGAATTAAAGAATTACTGAGACTTAAAATATACCAATTTCATTAATTACAGTTTAATATATTAAATTTTTTCTTATGTTTTGTTCCCAATGAATTGTATATAGTATATAGATATATAATAATATTATATATATATATATATATATATTTATTTTAAAGAGTCCTAATTATTGTTCATTTCCCTTTTAAATATTAAAATAAAACACAAATTACTTTGTTTTCACCACTACATTAGATTAAAAAATCTACATGTTTCGAGAACAATGTTCTCTTCATCAGGATTATTGTGTACTTTGTAATTTGTGTTTTATTTTAATAATAATGTCACCACAAAGTTCAAGCCTTCATACAGAAGAAGAAAAAATATTCTTCGAACAGCTTTTAAATATGTTTTGATTTTACCTTTTATATTTATTTTTTGGTTTATTTTATCTTCTTATCTTATTTATCTGGTAAACCTATTGGTTTAATTATCTTTGTTTTACTCTATTATTAATTTGTTAAGAGTTTCTTATTATTACTGTTTGCTTGTGAACCATCGTTTATATATATTGTTCATTTATTTTAAATGTTTTATTTATATTATTATTTTTTAATTATTTACTGTAAAACGTGTTTTATGTTAGATATATAAAAATCCTTTTAATTTTCTTGTACTGTAAAAGACCACTATGGCGTTGATTAATAAATAAATAATTGGCGAAATAAATAAGCGATAAATAAAACGTGCGAGAACGGGGTATTCTTGAAAGTGATAAAAATGTGTTATCCAGCGATAATAAAGTGTTTATTAACGAATGATATATTGCAAAATATTGTAACTCAAAGATTAGCGTTAAGTTTAATTCGTTTTAAGTGAATTTGTACATTGAATAGTTAATTATTAATTAATAAATCGCTAATTATATTTTCATTCATTCCTCTTGCAGCAACGACACGAGATAATGTCATAGATATATAGAAAAGATTATTATTATAATTTTTTTACAACTTTTTGCGGATATACAGACGCCAATATTTATTATTGTAAAAGTTTATTCCAGAAATCGATTACGCCAAGTCCACGAGCGAGCGACTATTTTAAATATTTTATTCTGGATCGAATAAGTTGGAGACACTGGGCGGTGTATCTGACTCACTTGTTAAGTACTTTTCTTCCAGGGACAAGACGATCGAGACCACATTGTGATCCAAGTGGTGCAAAACCGTTTCAAAGTTTGGCCGTTTAAGTCAGCCGGAACACCGATTGCAAGTTGGAACATGGTGATATGAAACTGCATAGAAAATAAAATACCGACCTCAAAAAGTCCACAGCAATGTATAGTACACACAGCTTTATGTAATTTACTACCAATTTTCTACTTAAATTGTCAATTTTTTTTCCTACCTACATATGTACATATTTCTCAGTGTGTTTTGTTTGTATCAATAGATCAAGTAGATAAATATATAGATAGAGAGGTATAGATTATATGGAGATATTAGTATATATATAATATATATATATATATATATATATATATAGATATATATACATATATATATATAAATACTCGGGCCTCGTACAACACGGTTATATGGTTCCACAAAAACCTCGTGTAATACAAATCCGTGTTATACAAGGTTTTAAGTTCATACAAAAGTAGGGTTTGCGTTCCAAAAAAACATCGAAATAGTTTATATGAATATGTACTTTATCTTTTAATAAATAATATAAAAAATTACATATTTATTGAAAAAAAACTTTAATAACACATATAATGTAATTTATTTTAATCGTAATCATGTATTTTATATATGGATATTTGTATAGTCTTCTTTATTATTCATTTTTTGTATAGTCTTCTCTTTTTTCTTCTTTTTTAATATGTTCATATTAAGTTAATTGATGTAAAAAGCCATATATAAATAAATAAATATAATGTAGCATTCATTCATCATTGCTATCACTTAGAATAATTTTTAATTTTTACTCTTTTTCGACATCGGTTGTGAGTTTTCATCATCGGAGGAAGGATCTGAATTTCTTGTGGTTTTAGCCTTCAAAAAATTGGTAATAAGCGATTGTCTGCTTTTAGCCTATAAACCATTACGTATTTCCTTATAAGGTTCCAAAATCTGAAGTAATTCCCTCTTAAATTTCGAACTTCTTTCCATTATAGGATCCTTTTCAATAATTTTTTTTTCTAATTTAATAGCCAATTCCAAGCCCTCATTTATAATTTTTAATGTGAACATGTAGCTACCTCGCTGCAACTGCTTTCTGAGTCATTAATTGTGGTAGTTTCATTCAAAGTTTCGATTAATTGAAACGTAATTGACAAGTCTCAACATGCTGAGTGAGATCATCACGACTCATGGTATGTTCTGTCATGGACGTAATCTACAAATCAAACATTATTTAATTCATTGAAAGATTTGGCAGATACTTCGTGGTGCAACATTATAATTTCAAATATGTTTTAATATACTTTGTAATACACACACAATATGAGTTATTAATTTACAACTATAGTTTCGAGAGGAGCAGTCCCTCTCATCATCAGGTATAGATAATAACTAACTTAAATACAAAATTTATCAATCTAATTGGGTAGGTCAGGGGGGTCAGGGGGGCGCGCGGCAGGGAAGGGTATTTTTTTCGCCGAACAGCTCTAGGAGTGGTGAACTGGACTGAAATGTGATATTATTTATTAATGTGTTTCCAGAATTTAAATTTTTTTTAGGATTTCAATGGTTTACAAACTATTCATTATCCATCGTCTATGGGGAACCGAGTGGAGTAATTTTAATTTGTGACTATCGAAAGAATGATTGGTGTTAATTATATGATTGGCAAATTCGGAAAAATTGTTATTTTTTAAGCAGCGGCGATGTTCTTTTATGCGTGTATTTAAGTTTCTAGTGGTTTGGCCTATATACTTTTTGTCACAATCTCCGCAAGTTATTTCATATATCCCACTTTTTTCTAACATACCTATTTTTGTTTTTGAATTTAGAAGAATTTTACCAATATTATTGTTTGTGTAATAAGCTGGTCTAATATGAGTAGGGAAGCAATTTGTAATTTTATTAGAAATCGGACCATTATAAAGAATTTTTCGCCAAAGTGTATTATCGGTGGTTTTAATATTTTTGCCTGAGTATAAATATGTTTCGATAAGTTTATTATTAATTTTTGATTTCAACATTCTATCTATTAACGCGCAATTATATCCATTGTTAATAGCAATATGTTTAATTATATTTACTTCGTTGTCATAATCAATGGTGTTAAGGGGAATTTTAATTAATCTATTTAACATGGAATGGAAGCTGGCCATTTTATGCGCTGTCGGATGGGAAGACGATGCAGGAATAACGGTATCGGTATGTGTGGGTTTTCGGTAAATGTTAAATTGTAACTTATTATTATTAACTTTGATAGAGAGGTCCAAAAAATTTAAACTATTATCATCATTTTTTTCGAGAGTGAATTTGATATTTTTGTGTTGTACATTAAGGTAAGCGAGAAAAGAATCTAGTTGTCTATCAGTGCCCGTGAAGATACGTGGACGATATATATTTTGTATCTTCACGGGCACTGATAGACAACTAGATTCTTTTCTCGCTTACCTTAATG